>JAUCMU010000097.1:24087978-24111996 GCA_032275025.1 Enteromius treurensis
ATTGGAACAATTCTAAATCTGCAAGGACAGTCTGGCGCTTCTGACTCACAACCGTTAAGTACCGTTTCGTTTTCTTATAAAAAGAACCTGCTTACTATTCAAACGCAAGTTTTGAGCAGTGAAGGTTTGTGTTTGTTGTTTGTCATTACTCAGTTCACATATGCAGACATGGTGTTATGTTTACGAGGAACGATGCAACGCAACCCATAAAAAGTAGTAATCAGTAGCCATCCCCACTCCACTTTAAAATGAAAATTTTGCCATTAATTACTTACCCCCATGTCGTTCCAAACCCGCACATAGCATACACAGTTCTGTGTTAGATAAAAAGACATGCCTCTAACACAGAACTGCGTACACTATGTATGTGCACAAGATGCCGTCCAAAATGGCGCTTTGATGATGTTATGGTGCTGAATTATACAGTACAATTAAGCTGATATTTTTGTTTTCTTGCCGTACAAAAAGTATTCTTGTAGCTTCATAACTGTTGAATCACTGATGGCAGATGGAGCATTCAGACAGACAACATCTTTCATAATTTTCTGCACATTTACAGTGGTAATTGTTTGGCAGTCAATGGGACAGTCACAAACCTCCTATTTTTCACCAAAAATATCTTAAATTGTGTTCTAAAGATTAACAAAGGTTTTACGAGTTTGGAGCGACATGACAAATGACAAAATGTTCATTTTGGTGTGGAGTAGCACTTTAAGTACAGTAACTAGGATAATTTACTAGAATAGTTTACGCAGACGCTTTTCTTTGATGCCACTATAATAAATACTGCCTCCTACAAAATTCAAAACTAAGCTTTCTGAAGTGGGTTGTGCGCTATGAACGTAAACAGTAAACAAAACACTTTTAAGGAAACTGCTTACGATAGCTGTTTGCTTTTTATTTTGAAACCGTTGATGACCCCTGAGTTCAACAAAACCTCTTAACCTCAGAGAAACCCATTCCCAATGACAAGACGTGGAGCAATCATTACGTCTAAATGCTATTATCTGTTGTAACTCATCTGAGCTCACCCTATTACTGTCCCCAATCAGCATCTGATATGTGCAAACATTAGCCAGCTGGCCCGAGGAATTGATTCATCCGATGACCCAAAACCTCAGCAAACAGGTCATTCCGATCATTCAGCCTAATGTAGTGAAGGAAATGTCCCTGTTTCTAGGAACACCTATAACCATCTTCCAGGAAGAGAGCTATGGCTTCGATTGAATCCAGGGTTCATAAGGGGACACAAAGAATGCAAATAAAAGTGCACATCGTTGAAAAGCAGCAAACTGGCTAAAGGGTGTCTATAAGCTGATTCGATTTGCTTTCTCTATCCACTTAAATGGCTAGCAAAATCCATGGCTATAGCATTCCCCGGAAAATTGATTTCTGTCAGCATCTTTTCTTGGGTTAAATACAAACTGTAAATCCAGTATCTGTCATTTTCTTTGGAAAGCTCAGATTGTACCATGATCGGATTGGTGGCACACCACTGGCAATTCCCTAGCTGAGCAGTTTTATTTCAATAATAAGCTATATACTCAATTACAGCGAAGGCTATCTTCAACACATATAAAATATAACACTTTACCTGTTGAGCTGATTTTCGGGAAATTGCTTTTAGGAAGTTTTGCAGTGTGACTCACGAAAGTCAGAACTTTAAGCAAAACTGTCAGCAAAAGTTTGGAGGGCAAATAAAAGGTGATTGGCAGTGCGAGTTAGTATGATGCCAGACAGAAAGAAAAAGAAAAAAAAAACGTTTGCTGCTTGGCTGTAGTGATTTAATACTTTGCTTTACAAGTCTCCATTGATTCAGATTGATGGTTAATCATGACCTCATTTATATCTATCAGTGCTATTATACTGTTACATCTCATTACTTTAACCAGAGTAAAATTTAATAATAAAAATGCATCTTCTAAATAGTCTACATCTACGTTTTTAAACAATAAAGAATAAAGCTAATTTGTACCACACAATAAAAAAACATCAGTGACAGATCTTTTCTTCTGCATTGCAACGTACATCCGAGTGATGCTGACTATTTATAAATGAATTGCTCAAAATACGATCTTCAAAATATAGAATTTTGAATTTTTGCCAACTTTAGCGTATTCTTCAACAAATGGTGACCTTGAAAACGTAGTATTGCAATCGTGAACATGTATTTTAAACATGCCTGACTAAGACCAGAAAAATAATGCACTTTGCAACAGTACACAGACGTGGATGTCTTAGCTTTCACTTTTTAGTGCCCCTTGTGGCAATGCTGAGAATGCAACATGTGCTTGTGTCAGAAATTAAGGATGCAGTGCATTCCAAACTGCAAAAACAAAAAAATGATATGTGTCTGCATATGTTTATTGTTTGATCCGGAATAAAGCTGCAGTGAAACCAAATTAGCAAAATAACTTTTCCTCTAAGTGTGGCATGATAAATGCAGGAATTCGGTTCTATGCATTGGTTGTTAATTGGATTTTGCGGAGTGAGCATTGAACTTGCACTTGCAGTCTTTTGTGGGCCGATGGGTTTAAGCATATTCAATTATTAGAGAAGCCTGGTATATATGTCACCAAAGGGAAGTCTAAACTTTTTTTTAAAACCCATTGACATTCTGGTTAAAAATTACATGCATTTCCATTTCATGTCAACTTTAAAGCTATGTTTGACTGCAGATTAGAGGTGCATTAGAAACGTATTGCCAGATGTATGAGAAAACGGCTGGAACGAAATTTCTTCTCTTCTCTTCTCTGCCCAAAGAGTTCCTCCTTAATCTTAAAATGACTGATGAGTTTCCTACTTCCACAAATATATAAAGAACAGTGTATGAGTGTGTACGTGAAAGTGTGTGTAGCTGGATTGCGAAGGGGGAACCATGATGAAAACAGGATCAAAACTGTCACATGAGAAGCTCTGTGAATTTTTATCCTTTGCCGATTTGTTTTCCGGTACAGCTTTTTCAAGGAAATGGACAGATAATTTCATCTCATAACCATATTTCTATTAGAAAGAGACTAACAAAGAAGCTCAATCAGGCAAGAATAACAAAAAAATTAAGTATACATTGTATCGCTCTTTTTGGTGTTAAAACATGTTTTATGAAACTATTCAGACTAGTAAAAAAAAAGAGAGATTACACAGGAATGTCTGTGTTCGTTCCTCAGTGGACCAAAGCTAGTCCTGCTCATCGACTTCTTCTTCAGCATTCTCATCTCTGTCGGATGGGGCATCGTTTTGGGTTCAGGTGAAGATGACAGCTTTGTCTCTGTAGGTCTTTGTGTCTGTTACATTAATTGACAGGAGGCCATGACTGCAAGGAGTCTTGGCTCATCCCCAGAGTCGATGACATCAATATCATACTCATAATCTCGCAGTATCTTCTGAGTGTGCTATGCCCTCTAGTCTGAGCCCTTCCCAGTCGACTCGGCTGCGTTTTTCTCTCCTGTTTGTTTACCAATCGACAGATCCCCGCTAGGGACCGTCTGCTATCGATTGAGAGCCTTTCGTCATTGTTGACGCTCCTGTTACTAGCAAGATCTACACACACACACACACACACAGGTACTGAGTTCAGTGTGACAAGCAATTAGCTGAGGGAATTGGTGTTATGGAGCGAGTCCGATCCCCAGAGTGCTCGTCCGTCAGGTACGCACCCGGCCAAAGCAGGCCATTTGGTAAGTGAGTCACTCTCAATTCTCTTGACGCTGCTGAACAACAGACACTGGTTAATGGCATCTTGCCTTTCAAGACGTCAACAGTACGAGGGATGATGCGGAAAAGAAAGCTCTTGCAAATCTGCTCCAAAACTAAATTGAATATCCTCATTACGCCGGTGACTCAGAAAGTGCAGCGGCCACTAATGCAATCCTCATTTAAAGACAGAGGAGATTTTATGATCACGCAGTTCAGCCAAGAAACTGTGATTTAAAGTTGCAAACTGTGTTAACATTGTTATAATTGTTCTCTTACGATCTAATTGTCTATTTTGCATTTTCTCTAAGTTCAGTAATGCCAGTTCGTAACATCCTTTCAGAAAGACAAAACTTGCTTCATTATAATGAAAATCACTCCTGCCATCTACTGGCGCATCTGGAGCAGCAGAATACGTCACTTATTTACCCAACTGAACCCGCTGCCAACATCCAACAAGAAACCGTATCTTAAAATTTATGTTTATAGCTTCCACGTGAGCTGAACAAACCTTTTTATACATAATTCAGCTCTGATTCAAATGAATTTAAGGATCACATGTCATGTTGATTCAAGAAAATATTAATTAATTAAACATACATTCTTCAGGTCAGTGCATTGGTTTTTGGGTTTATGGTGCATACACTAGGACTCAGCTAGGACTTAATAAACTAATCAATCATGATAGTTAAAGACATTTATAAGGTTACAAAAGAGTAGTTGTTTTTTAGCAGCAAGTAAGCATATTAGAATTATTTCTGAAGGATCATGTGACATTGAAGTAATGATGCTGAAAATTCAGGTTTGATCACAGCAATAACTCGCATTTTACCATATAATAATATATAACACTGTCTTTTTAAATTGCAAAAATATATTTTCAAAACTATTCGTTTTTACTATATTACATTTTCCTAAGATTTCTTAATTCAGAAATAGAGTTCAAAACTAACAGACTGGAACACACTTTTTTGATTCTTGTGAGAAACTTTCTTTAAAAGAGTCAAAGGCTTGATCAGATGCATTATTCTTTTACCTCTTTAGTAACGTTATCCTGCACCAGGCTGTACAGGGGCACGATGCGGCTCACTTCCAAGAGGACTGGCGTCGGACTGGGCGTCTCACGTCCTGCTTGTCTGCACAGGTGACAGGCGGCCGGGCAGCTGCCCTTCTCCTGGCACCGGATCTCCACACCGGCCACCAGGTCATCAGACAGCAGCTGCGTCTTCAGCAGGCCCGACAGGTAGCTGATGAACGGCATCGCTTTCAAGTCCCGTCGGCCGCCCTGGTCTGTGACTTCTGTGAAGGTGAGAGACAGAATGACATCACTGGAACACCATGTCTTATAACAGAGATCTGTGACTCACATCATGCCCAGAACTAAGCAAAGTTATTTATAGGAATGAGCCTATCAACACAGGAACTGAATCAGGAGGGATACTTTTATACATTTATGAAAAGGGTGTGAAAATTGTGATTAAGAGAGATGATGAATGCGAAAAATGTAGTTCTTGGAAATCTTATCTTCTATTCATGTCCGTTTCAAACAGTTTTGAAAGACATTTCTAACAATTGCAAAAATCGCTTCTTGCTTCTAAAACTAGGGATATTTTCCTTACACCTTGAACATTAGCAAACAAAAAAGATATTTATACAGAATAAATGCACCTTTATGTAATTTCATGAATACCTCTGTTGTCTTTGAAATATAAAGTATTGAATACAGTATGTTATGACTATAACTTATCAAATTAGATCAAATTAATACCTGCATGTAATTTGTGCAACTTTAGCGTATTTTTAACTTTCTAATTGATATGAAAATGTTTAATTTTGAAAACATATTTTTGTGTAAACAAATTTAGCTGTACACAATAAACATCATGTCATTGACCCTTATTTTTTCTTTCATTTTTTTTTTCATTATATATTTGGTATTCATTTTAATAACTGTCTATAAGCGATTTCACAAATGTGCATATATACAGTAAAAAGTACGAAGACTCGTGGTATACGTAGATACAAACAAATGTTTTATGCTTTTTTTTATGTATACAGCAAGGTCAATAAGTATTTGATCACTCTGTGATTTTGCAAGTTCTCTTACTTAGAAATTATGGAGGGGTCTACAATTTTCAGCATAGGTGCATTTCCACTGTGAGAGACAGAATCTAAAATGAAAAATATATTTGTATGATTTTTTAATAAGTATTTGATCACTTGAGTCAAAAAAATATAAATGTTTGGTACAGAAGCCTTTGTTAACAATTACAGAGGTCAAACGGTTCCTGTAGTTCTTCACCAGGTTTGCACACACTTCAGGAGGGATTTTGGCCCACTTCTCCATACAGATCTTTTCTAGATCTGTCAGGTTTCGGGGCTGTCGCTGAGCAACATGGAGTTTCAGCTCCCTCCAAAGATTTTCAATTGGATTTAGGTCTGGAGACTGGCTAGGCCACTCCAGGACTTTGATATGCTTCTTACGGTGCCCCTCCTTGGTTTTTCTGGCTGTGTGCCTCTCAGAGTGATGCTTCCAGCCCCATGCTTCACTGTAGGTATGGTATTATTGGGATGATACTCATCATTTTTCTTCCTCCAAACACGGCGCATGGATTTAAGACCAAAACCTTCTACTTTGGTCTCATCTAAACACAGGACTTTCTTCCATAACTCCTCTGGATCATCCAGATGGTCCGTGGCAAACCTCAGACGGGCCTGGTCATGGGCTGACTTAAGCAGGGGAACCTTCTGTGCGATGCAAGATTTTAAACCATGACGTCTTAGTGTATTATTGATAGTAACCTTGGAAACGATGGTCTCAGCTCTCTTCACGGCATTGAACAGGTTTTTGAGGGTCAGAAATCTGGCTGATAAGTAAGTGATCAAATGCTTATTTGACACAGTAATTCCCAAATGAATTGTTAAAAAAAAATCATACAATATGATTTCCCGATTTCTTAGATTCTGTCTCTCACAGTGGAAATGCACTTATGCTGAAAATTGTGGACCCGTTTGTAAGTAAGAGAACTTGCAAAATCACAGGGTGATTATTTATTTTTTTGGCATACTATGTATACGTATTTTCATGAGACTGGGTCGTCTATACCCATAAGAAGAGCACATGTAATGTGGGCCTGCTTCAAATTAAAATATATATATATTTACAAAACAAAAATAAAAAAGGCCACATAATAATAAAAAAAACTTTCATGGCTGTTTCATAACAATGAAGTACACTTTTAAAATTCACTTTGTAATAGCCTAATGTCAAATTAAAAGTTTTACAATAAATCATGTTAATAGTGCGTTTGATATTAACACGTTTAACTCCCCCTCCCCCTTGAGAAAGCCTAGCTTGATAGGTTAAGGCAGTTGTAAAAGCTTGCAGTTTTTGGATGGATTACATAGAAAATTGTTGAACATAAACATAACCTTTATATACATATATATTTGTATTATTTAATTGCAATTAACATGCAATTATGTGTCTGAAAACATTACATCCATTTTGCACTTATTTAATTTAAAAGTTTTTTTTTTTCAGTAAGTAGCTACACTTTTTTTCCACAGGGATTCGTGTGGTGCGCATCTCAGACTTTTATAATGAAGGAAATGGTTTGAGAATGTGATGAATTGTGTCTGCTATGAATACACACGAGTTGGTTTCCATGTCGGTTTGCAGTGTTCGTGCACAGAACCCTTGGCAGACACAAAACAATGCGATTACGTGAGGAAGGATATTAATTGAGTGCTGAGACGTCGGTGTGATGGCTAAACAGATGTGCGACTCTGAACAATAACGGCTGTTTCTCTGCGCTCCACAGCCGATTTCCGCGAACATTCCCGTCCACTGTGTCTGGCGATCACATGAGTCATTATGCTGGATTTTAGCATGACAGGCAAACACTTTAAGGAGGAAGAGGAGGCGAGCAACCAGTCCGAGGCCGTTATGTCTGCAACAACACGGGGAGGTGCCAACCAGAGCCCGTCGGTGTTTGCGCTGTTTTTACCACACATAGAGGACACGGCGAAACAGAGAAAATGACAAGGCTAGAGTAATTGGTACCAGCCTACAGTATGCTTTTTAAATGATTCGTTTCCTGCAGCGCGCTTAATCATTTTGAGATGAAGCAGCGCCTTTCGAAATGTTTCTCCGGCAGGCAAAGGGGAAACATCTGGCTGTTCAAATTCTCGTCATGTGTTCACCTCTTAAATGCTAGTGTGAGTTTTAACCATTGTTGTCTTTAAACCTATATGCCATCTGTTTGAATTCTTTTTGAAAAAGACTAGACTGGATACCTAATTAACTGACAGAATGGACTACATATCCCATGATGCACATGGAGCAATAAATGAACAGTGCCATCGAAAATTGACATTGGCCTATAATAACACTTTTTAGGTTTATTGCAAAATGTTAAAGTTATGAGTTTAAAATATAAAATATTTATCAAATTATGTAGCCTATTCATTTACCTTTTCACGTAGCCTACATGTGTATTTATTTTGATAGCTAGTCTACACTAATTATATATTTTTTAAATCGCATTTGTTCATGAGCAATGCACTGTCATTTTAACTTTTCACTAAAAAATAAAAAATGTAAGTTATATTTATTCACACAATGATGTTCATTAAAACAACTAACAAGTTTTGAGAGGGAATACATAAAAAAGTGGATAATCTTTTCCCACTGTTTCCGCCATCTGGTGGATGGATAGGTTTGACCTTTATAAAGTTCATGATAGGCTGTAGCATATCTTATTAGGGTATCATATCAGAGCTCATGCGGAGGCCTATTGAAACGTATTTTGGTTAAGAATAATTAGAATAATATGGAAATGAAGTAAAAAAAAAAAAAAAAAAAGGATTTATTTTTTTTATTTTTTGTAGTAAATGATCTGACAACCGGTGTGTACTTTTTATATAAACTATGAAGAAATGCAAAAGAAAATTGGTTATTTCAATAGGCTAATTTGAAAAATGTATTTTAATTTTATTTATTTATATAAATTGAGACTGCAACTGAAAAGTATGTTTACTGTTTAATATTACAGTCATCACTCTGCACACTGCAATTTAAACTTACAAACGTTTAACAGAAGGACTTTAAGACACAGCTCTGCAGCCATCTAGTGGTAAATTATAGTACTGCTGTTATATTTTACATTGAAATGTTGAAGTTTACAAGATTATGCATTAATTTCCCTTCTTTCATGTACTATTGGAAATTGTAATGAAACATAGTTTAAACATTTTATGACACATCTAAATATAATTAATATTATTATTATTAACTTATCTGACTATTCCTTGCTATAATATGATATAATATAATGTATGTTTTATTTAAACTATCAGTAACTAGCTCCAGTTTATTTCTATCAACAATGAATATTTGCAACCGTTTTTCTGGTAATGTTTCAATTTGTAACATTTCGGTCTTTATATTCTTATAATAGAAACATTATTCGCGGGGGTTCTCGTCTGTTTCCAGCAGCAGCAGTCTGAGTTGTCCAAACACGTGCCACTGAAATAGCTTTGCGCATCACGCATGACAAACTGGCCGCTGTTCTGATTTGTTCCAGCGCACATCAGTGAACAGACAGGGGACGCGGCCGCTTCAGCCGCAGCCAACGATGTCTCATCGGGGGCGGGATTCACACAAAGAATCACCCTCTGTCATGACGTCATCTCCGCAGTGTCGCGCGCACACGCTGACATGAGAGACGCGCGCCTCGTCACATCAAGAAAAAGCTACTGTTGAACCGAAGGTAGGAAATAATGTAACCACCAATATAAGGAAACCATGCATGAATGTTTTTTTAGCGTGCACGTATGACCGAGCGGTCGTTTTTGATGCAGTGCATGCATTAGATAAGAATGACGTGGCTCAGATCGCAATGTTTTGAAGCTCCAGGCCTATAAACCAGTTGATTAGATATATCAAATTATATAATCCGACTGTTTATGATGTGCTGCATTAGTGGGGCGTGTAAATAACACGTGCATTGAACTGATACAATACATGTCAATGCGTGATCCAAAAACATGATGGTGAGTTTGTAGTTAGCCATCTGGCTACCAAAACAAATATACAATACATACTCTTGGCATACCCAACCCACCCTTTTCTAAGTGAAATAGCTAAATTAAAAGTTAAATAGTTCAAAAATGCCATAGCTTTTTTTTTTTTCACTTTCGTCTGTGTGATCATGAGGTAAAATGCATCAGTAGGTGTGGTACTGTAGGACATTCACTAAATAACGTTACAGAAGCAGCATTAATACATGCCATCAGACATCTTTTATATGACGTTTTATTTTCCCATGGTTTTCTTTTCTGCTCCGTGCTTATAAACTTGTCACTGAAATAAAATATATTTTGTAATTTTTCCTAAATATAAGAGTAAGTTTATTTAAAGAATTTTCGTGCATGCATCTCGTTTGGCATTATTAAATTCTCTCACTCTCTATCACACACACACACACACACACACACACACGTCTATATATATTAGAAAGAGAGAGATTGGCCATCCACTAACTGGGGCTGTTTAAACAAAATATTGCATTGTCCTTTGTCAAATATTGCAATTTGAAGTCAGATGTGTAACATTTTTTTAACGTCTCAAGCTGCATCAAAACAAAAATGAAAGAATGGACAAAACAACAGCTTATATTCAACAAGAACTAGAAACTAGAAAGTGATCATGTTTAATTTCTTAATGACCACACTGCACCTAGAAATAGTACGGTAATCTTTTGTGACATCAGTAACAATATATCAATATATCATCATCATCTTCTTCTTCAATGCATAATATTTTGCATTACTAACAAGTCAATTCCACCTTTCATCTCTGTTACATCTGCATATCATCACAAACTAAGTAAAATGCGTTTAACCTCTGTCCACAAAAATGTTCCAATATATGAGAGTGGGGACATTAAAATGGGCCAAGTGCTCTTAGCAGTTTGCTTATTATGTGCATCAAAAATTCGAAGAGCACTTGGTTAATTTTAATGTCTCCGCTGGCATGTATTAAAACATAGTTCACAGTTTAGGCCAATAACAAATGTGCTGATTTATCTTTTTTTTTTTTTTTTTACTTAATTTAAAACGCATCAAACACATAGACATGACTTTTCTCCTCCTCTGTAGGCACCATGGCCACACCGACGTCTTTGGATCCAGATTTGGTTCGGGAGGTGCTGGAATGTCCCATTTGTCTGGAGACCTACAACCAGGATCAGCTTCGACCCAAATTGCTGCAGTGTGGTCACTCTGTTTGTCGTCAGTGCCTTGAGAAACTCCTCGCCAGCACGATAAATGGTGTGCGCTGCCCCTTCTGCAGCAAGGTGTCTCGTATGAGCAGTATTTCCCAGCTGGCTGACAATCTCACCGTGTTGAAGATCATCGACTGCGCAAGTTCGTGTGGCTCAACCATGGGCCTCATGTGCAAGTCTTGTAAAAACCGCCTGCCCCGGCAGTACTGCAGAGACTGCAGCATTGTGTTGTGTGATATTTGTAAAAATGAGGGTCACCAGCATCAGGGTCACGCCGTACAGGCAATTCGTGTGGCTGCCGAAAAACACCGGAAAGACATCAACGGGAAGCTTTCTAACTTGCGTGAAGCAATGGGAAACATTCAGAAGAAGAAGGCAGCTATCGACAATGTGACAAAATCACTCAGACTGAAGTACAAGGCTGTACAGCAGGAATACGCGAAGGCTGAGTTGCGGCTCCAGGAGGAACTTGGCCGTTCGCGTCGTGCCTTCGCCACCTCCTTAGCCGAGATAGAGAAACTAAATGCCCAGATTCTGGAGGAGCAAACATACCTGCTCAATATTGCTGAAGTGCAGGTGGTGTCTAGATGTGACTATCTAACCATGAGGATCAAGCAGACGGATATTGCTCTACTGGAGGATGGGAGCAACAATGAAGAAGAAGAGTTGGACTTAAACACCAATCTGCCCATAATTCTAAAACTACAAGACCCCGAGTTTGTTAAAACAGACTGCTCGAAACCCTTGGATGTTGGGCACTTGACCACAAAACCCTCTATTGTCAATGCCGAGGAAGAAGACAGACTTGATTTTGCCACTTCCGTTGCCGTCCCTTTAGACATTTACCGTGATACTGACATGGAAACGGCAGTTGAAGAAGCCGTTTGTGCTTCTCCCGGCAGCTTTAAGTCCAAGTCTGTCGATGGAGGTGGACCTTCTCCTGGAGCTTCTGGTGGGCAACTCTGTCAGTTTGTGAAAAAGATGGGCTGCAAGGGCAATCTGCCTGGGATGTTCAACTTGCCGGTAAGCATTTGTGTCACGCCGCAGGGGGAGGTGCTCGTGGCCGACCGAGGGAACTACCGCATCCAGATCTTCAACCGCAAAGGCTTCCAAAGGGAGATACGGCGCAACCCGAGCAGTATCGACAACTTTGTCTTGAGCTTCCTAGGTGCTGACCTGCCCAACCTCATCCCGCTCTCCATTGCAATCACTGCTCAGGGCCTCATCGGTGTCACCGATAACTATGACAACTCTGTGAAGGTTTACACCACCGATGGCCACTGCATTGCTTGTCACAAGAACCAGCTAATCAAGCCATGGGGTATCGCGGCCATGCCTTCGGGCCAGTTTGTTGTGTCTGATGTCGAGGGGGGAAAGCTGTGGTGCCTGGCCGTGGATCGTAATGTAGGGGTTGTAAATTACAACCGCTTATGTTCGGCTGTCAGGCCCAAATTTGTAACTTGCGACTCCTCAGGTACAGTCTACTTCACACAGGGCTTGGGTCTAAACATCGAGAATAGACACAATGAGCACCACCTTGAGGGGGGTTTCTCAATTGGCTCCGTGGGAATGGATGGCCAGTTGGGAAAGCAACTCAGTCACTTCTTTTCAGAGGCCGAGGACTTTCGGTGCATTACCGGCATGTGTGTTGACTCCAACGGGGACCTGATCGTCACAGACAGTGGCCGTAAGGAGATATTGCAGTTTCCCAAAGAAGGTGGCTATAATATTCTCATTCAGGAGGGCCTAACCTGCCCTGTAGGAGTAGCTGTTACCCAAAAGGGACAACTGCTTGTCTTAGATTGCTGGGATCACTGTGTGAAGGTCTACACTTACTTGCAAAGGAGACGCTCCTCTACATGTTAAGACTGCTGTGTGGACAATTCATAAGGCTAGTCACTTTAATTTGATGGCGTCATTATAAATGCGTTTGCTTCTCAGTGATTTCTGACCCATGGCTTGCAATGGCCGGGATCAGGCAGCTAAGCTGGCAACCATTCACCACTGCCATGGAGCAAATGGATGATGGCTTATGGGTATTAATATGGATGCTTTGAGCAAATGGATTTCGAAATATAGCACAACTGATGGCAATAACTGAAAATGTTGTTCTTTATGTGCGCAAGTCAGTTCTCATATGTTGTTTATGGTTGTTTTCTGTGCTGCTGTACAGAGTTTCTGAGAAGACCGTTCCTGTTTCAGTATAAGTAAGGCTCAATCAACAGCATTTGTGGCGTAATGTTGATAGTTACAAAACTTCTAAAAAATGAAGAACACAAAAATAAAGGTTATTGTGACCAATCAGTATGTAAATGGGGGCAATTTTTTGGAAAATTTAAGAGCAGAAATTTGAAGCTTACAATTTTATAAAAACGCTTATATTCTTATGTTAAAATGTGTTATTTCAGCGGCATTTTAGCATTTTATTTTCATTGCAACAAAATAACACTTAAATTTACATTAGTCAGATAAAGGTTAGAAACTAGGAAAGTCCGATTGGATCCAATCTGAGGCAATGAACATGGAGTATTATTTGCCGAAACAGTCCCAATCCAATACTTGTATTTTCCTAGTGCTTAATGCACATTATAGCCTAGTTACAAAGTTATTAAAATCGATCCAATTTATACAGGTATGCGCAGAAAATCTTTCAGGGACAGTAGCTTTTTCAGAGATGTTTTCCAGAGACTATAGATGGAAGTAAATGGTAAAATACTTATGTATATGTATGATGCAACAGACCTCATTGGTTCTTACACTTTGGGGACATTTGAGCATTTTTTTTTATTTTTTATATCCTTCTGGAAGGTGCATACTGCCACCTACTGCACTGTCACGACAACTGTAAAATAAAGATCGCATAGCAAAAAAAAAAAAAAAAGTGTAGCAGACCCAGATCACTTAAAAAAATAATTAATTGGCCTGTATCCTGATCCTTGAGATATGCCTATTATAAATTGATTTCTTTATGTTTTAATAAACAATATTAGTTAACACTAACCATCTTGTTAACACTAACAGTTACATTTTCTTTTTTTTTTTCTTTTTTAAAGACATATTTTTGCATTGTTTAAAGCATTGATGGCTGTTTTTGCTGGTAACAAACATAAAGCCACAAGTACTTTTCATTGAGCTTAACTTGTACTGAACCCAGAAAATTCCTTGAATGAGAAGGATTGCTGTGGAATATGTGAAACGTGCTGACTCAAAACACTGACTCTGTGAGTGTCATGTTCATGTGTAATTGTTGTAATGAGTTCCCATAATGCCCTTACTATTAAAGTGCCCCTTCATACCTGAAACCTGTGTCAGTGAAGGACCTTATGATTTATGTAACAGTATGAATTTTCCATACACTAAAGAATAATTAACTTGGAAAAATGTTAAGTCATTGTTACTACAACAGAAGAGATAATTAAATGATCTCATTTAAATTGTCTGTCATTGTTAATTATTTGCTGTGCATTAGTTTATATTACTCCAGTTTGTGATAGCATTACTCTGTTGCAGGAACCAAAGGCATGTTAAATTCAGGAGATATTTAAACTAACCTAACACCAGAGTAAATGCAATAGTTTGACTGAAGCAGGGAAACGACTTAGCAATTTATTAAAATCATATATGACTTTATACTTTGCATTGAAGTGTTCTTGAATCAAAAAGCTGGACCTTAAAACCCTCCTGCTTGAAAGCTGTAGATAGCGTTGAACTCTGTGTCTTAAAATTATGGTTATGATATGAGCCTGCAGTTTCAAATGTGTTCTGGAGCAGGTTATGGCTCTAAAATAATCACAAATAGATTAGAACAGAACTCTATGGTCACAATTCATAGCACAACACAAGTGTGCATTGCATTATTTGGCTCACAGAAGATAATATAGCAGATGCTAGTGCATAGTCTTTCATGTCAGTTTTCTTATTTAGGTCCTCGACTACTGTCACTGTCAATGTCTTATCACAACGTATGATGTTGGAACACAAGTTAAAAGGCACATACTTTACATTTGTGGATAACTAATGTCACCATCACAAGGTTTGTTATTGGAACACAAGATTGCGTGTGAAATATCACAAGTTGGTAGTGCATCAGCCGCGAATTGGCATCTGTGCATTCGTGAAAAGTAGATTTCTGGCCTTATAAAGTTTCAAAAATGCATTTGTACATCACCAACACATGCAGACAGCCTGCATTGGCCTTATAACAAATGCACTCTTCCTGCACCAGAGATACTGGTAATGTGCACTGTCTGTCAGAGTGAGATATGGAAGATAGTATAATTATTAGGAAAATTATTTCCATTGAGTTGCCTGGCCATGTTAGGACTTTTGAAGACCACGTTATGCCTTTACAGAGCAGGCAGGATTAAATAGTTAAATTAATAGCCATTTAAAGTTCTTATAAGCATTATCATCATCATCATCATGGATGCACAAAGCAAGATATGAATAATGAGGCCCCATGTCTTTTGATACTTATTTTTACTTTTAGCAAATGCACAAAGCTCAATCCACAATACAATATATATATATATATATATATGTGTGTGTGTGTGTGTGTCATTGTTTACAGAATGACCATCAATACAAGACTTATGGGTGTTTCTTTTTTGTTGTTGTTAGTTATTGGTTGTCATTGTATAATGTAATGTCAATGCTTCATGAATTGTTGCACAAATTACTTTTAACATGGTCCATCGTGCTTTAGGTCAAAGGACCCAAACATTGAGTACTTTCTCACACTATTGTGCTTCAAAGGCAGGAGATTCTGAATTTACATATTACTTTCATAAGATCTAAGCATAATCATGTTCAAGCGTTGATGTTGGTGTAAGTGAAATGAGTCCCAAATTGGTGTTTTTATTGTTCATGACCAATTGTGTGCAATAAAAACAACATCTGAGATTGTCTGTTTTGTTTTTGTTGTTGTTGATGTCTCCAATATTGTTTAATCAATATGCAACTACATGTCACCATAAAGTTTAGATCAGTTTATGTGCTTGTTGTGAGTCATTTATAACTGACCAAGAAGTGAGGGCCTGACTTAACTCAACCTTGTAGGCAGATATACTGCCTACAGTATGTTACTTATGTCATAGTATAATTGCTCGGGTTATTTGAGTGTTACGGAAGTTATATGACTGTCCCAAAGGAATAGTTTCCAGGAGAATCAACAGCCATTCCAGATGAGAAGCATCCGGAACATTTGCTTGTGAATGTAAACCAAAGATTTGTGTAGTGCAATCATATTAAATGGCTTCAGATGGCTCCAAAGATTTCAAATACACTGTGCCTCATTTATGAAGTGTGTGTACACTCGGATTTGATCTTAGAATATGCATGCGCTTAAATCCACTGCAAAGCTCATATTTGTAAAAATTGACGTGGAAAAGTGCTTAAAGGAGTAGTTCACCCAACAATGAAAATTCTGACAGTCATTACTTACCCCTTATGTCGTTCCAAACTAGTAAGACCTTTGTTCATCGTCGGAACACAATTTAATATATTTTTGATATTACATGTACGTAGTCTGCGGTTGTTTTACACTTAGTGGAAAGTGTATGCACGCATTGTAATACTCTCTAAAATGGCAGAAAACATAAGTCACAGGAGAAGAACGGTAGAGTAAAAAAAAGAAAAACAATTTTCCTACCATCGCAAAACTGAAGTTTAGCCACTGATGTCACATGGACTGTTTTAGTGCTGTTTTTACTATGCTTCTGGACCTGGGATCATTTCAGTTGTACTGCTTTATGGAGGGTCTTAATATCTTAATTTGTGTTCTAAAGATGAACGAAGGTAGCCTGGGCCCGCCCATACTTCCTTTGTCGCTACATTCATTTCGCGAGCAAAGTTAGTCTGGCAAAGCTGCCGTTTTAGTGCATTTCTGTGACCAAAAAAGTGGGAACCAATGAGAAATGAGCTCCCCCTCCCCACCCCCAGCACGACTGAGGCGGGTGTAACGCGATGGCGCAGCAGTTCTGCAACCGTAAACCATACCGGCTTTCAAACATGGCGTGTACCGAGCAGCAACAATCGTTCAACTCTGCTGTTGCAGCTGTTTTGAGAAATGACAGGTTTTCTTTGAAAAAAGAGCAGAAGTAATTAAAGTAAGTAAAGACATTTTCCTACTGCTTTAATGCAGCTAGCTACAATTGGTTACGGTGGCTTCAGGTTCCGTCGCTACACATACATCATCGATTGGTGGTCTGATTGGTTGTAGATTCGTTCAGTAGTATACAGAGGAATCTGATGGACGCAGGTTAAGCCCGTCTTAGCTCCTATGAGCTTTAAAGTCGCAGAAGCCTGGCTAGAACGAAGGTAATGTGTAAACTTAAATAGAATTGAAAACATTGTTATGTGTAAAACTATGTGTGAAACTTTTAAAAACGCAAGAGAAAAAGTTTTTGACTACATCATTGTCGAGTAAACGATTGGTTTCACATTTGAAAGAGAGGCACACGTGCATAAATTTCTTCTATGAATTACATGTACGCATATTTGAGTGATGACCGCAAGATCATATATAGTTGGTTTCTGTGTAACATTTTATTTAAATAAAGCCCACCATGTTTTTTTTGTACTTTGTAACTGTAAACTCTCTAAAAAGGACAATCATACCCATATCATATGTTTTGGTTCCATTGAAGGAAGAATAACATAAGCAATCGATGATGGAATGTTTGGTGACTGGGATATTTAATAAGATATTTTCTTATGTTTGAGACATTATGACAGCTAACAGAACTACAGTATATGGAAAATCTTTGGCAAGCTCATTGCAAACCTTATTTTCAATCTTATTCAAAGACTTCTAAACAAGCTGCCAAAAAGCAAATCTTTAACCTGCAAATTACAGACAGGTGTGTTAAATTTGGGTTGGAACTAAAGTAGGGCTGCACAACGTATGTGATTGTCATGCGTGTTTTGTCAATAAAGCCGGTTCTCTAATTAGTAATAAATCTCCATCACCTTCTTTCAAATGGAGTGGCATTTAAAACCCATTCAAACCAATGAAACTACGATCCATTTTGGTTTGAGATGCTTTCAGGAAATGCAGCCCAAATGTGTCCATAGCCTGTTCCTGGAAGACCAACAGCTTGCAGTTTTTTACTCCAACTTACCTTAAAGTTTCTAGTATTCCTTTGTAATGGAGGCAAGGCTGTGGAGATAAACCTTGATACCCTGATCTCAGGTGGCACATTAGCAACACTAAAGACTATATCCTTGTTTGAACACCCATCTTCAATGCCAGTTTCAATACTGGTTGGGGCAAGTCACGTAGTGCCGGAAGGGTTACACCTGGACTGGCTGTTTCAGGTCTGTTTATTTAAAGTTAGAGCTAAACTCAGCAGGGCAGTGACCTATCCAGTAGCAGGATTGGCCATTTTTCTCCCCCATTATCTTTTGTAGTACATCCCAATTCAGTCCTGGGGACCCCCACTACATTACAATTTGGAATTTCTCTGTCTTGCAGTCCCAGCATTTTGGGATTTCTCATTATTGCAGTCAACTAATCAGCTAATGATTTGAACCAGGTTTGTTACATGAAGGAGGCATCCACAATTTTGTACAGTGTACAGAAGCAAAGTTGTACAGGAGAATGCTTCAACACATGGATTTTAATACTAGTAACATCGCCATAATCTGTCAGGCTTGGGTAACTCCAGCAACCATTTGAAACTATAGACATCTCTTTCATGTCCCGTTGGTTTTCTTTCACATCTGAAACTGTCTGATAACAACCAGTAATCTTTAACACAGAGATTTACCAGGTCCACCTGTATACTTTTTCCACACATGGCAAAAATTACACTTCAGTGATTCCATGTGAATGCCTTACAGGCAGATCTGTCTAGTTTTTTTGGAGAAGTGTGCATTTCACATTAATAAAGGACTAGGGAGCCTAGGTTCAATGCTTGGTCCCCTCCTCTTCGGAGTACACTGCCAAATACTGGGCCAATCATAAAGGCACACAGCCTTTCCTGCCACAGCAACATCATCTCTCGTAGTCTTGGCCTGGATCAAAGATTGTCTCCGCCAAGTTTCTCTGGGTGACAGGTAATTCTTTTTTGGAATGCCTGCAATCTATGTTCTATCACATACAGTACACAGATGTAAGGGGTACCAGGACAGGTTAAGACGATGTACAGGCCTCTTATCTCATTGACCATCTTGGGTATAAGTCAAGTGCTCAACAGACCACACTAAGAAATGTGTAAAATACTGGTTATGCAATATAAACCTCTTAGTAATCATGCACTCTACACCAAATGCCAAAATACTCACTTACTGTAAAACCTCTGTGAACCTAAAATGGGTCACCGTAACTTAATACAGTCTGAGAGCTTGCTGCAATGGCAAGTCTGGGAGTCCAATCTGGCTGAGTATGATTTGTGGGATGACCCTTAAACATCTTATGACATCACCCAATATGACAGCCCTGCCTCTATCTTGATGACATTTTTTTACAGCCATTCTAAAAAAAGAAGAAAAAAGTGTACACTGCGAATACCAAATCACACTGTACTGAGTAAACTGCATGAGCTGTAAAGAAAATGAGCCTTGTTTATGAAGCACGAGCAGTTTTTCTGACATAAATGTTCAGTTTTATGAATTTTAATTTTATTTTTAAAATGTTAGTTGGTACGAAAGAAATTTACATCTGTTCCTTACCACATGTAAATGGTGCACAAAATGTTTTGTGTTCTTTTTGACAAACTGATGAGACTGAAATTTGATGCACTGTCATTATAATATTTTACAAGTTTTTTCGCTCAGTTTATTTTTTTTTTACCAATCATCCTACTTGTCCAACAACTGAACAACAATAGAGAACTTAATATTGTTGGATACTGCATTTTGATATTCAATGATATTCTTCAAAATAAGATATGAGTAATGAGTTACTGCTTTGGATATTCCAAAATTGTAGCAAACAAAGCATCTCAGCAATAACGCTGTCCACCAAAGCGTTCTCAAGCACCATCAGCTGGAACCCCTGCTGTAGGCATTCTAAATTTCTATTTGCTTAATCAGATTTGGTGTAGTGCTGACTCATAGAATAATCATAACCTGATCATACAATATGAGTAAATTCACATTTTTCACATTTCTAGAACCCACTGCTATATTTGATATTCGGCACAAAGCATTTCATGAGATAATTTTTATTTGTCTGTTGAGGATTACCATCTTTCCCTTCTCTCTTGACCCCTCACCTCAGTCTTACCTTTCTGGTACTGGAGCCAGAGCTGTTGCTGGGACTTCTTGCTGGGGAAGTAGATGTTGCAGGTGAGTTCAGAACCATACAGCGCCTCAGAGATGTAATGACTGCCGTACTGCTGAATAAACGCAAGCAACTCATCCCGCGTGCTGTCTGCCGTCAGGGATTTCAGCACCTTTGAGAAATCTGACCAAAGCACGCCCACACATACAGAAACAATTAATTTTTGTTTTTATGTTGAGAAAATCTTTGATTTATCATTATCAAATATGTCTTGCTTATCACTAAACCATTTAGAGGCCAGTTAAACTATATTGCACCTACATTTCCAGTAGTCCGACAATGATAAATTGCCTTCTCCCTAATTTTAGTGGCAAGGTTTCAGAAGTATTTTCCATTATATGAAGGAGGTAATGTCAAGTTGTCATGACAAAAGACACTGACAGGTTATGATGTATTGGTTTATGTCAAGTTGCCATAACAAAGGCATGTCAAACAGTGTCATCTTTGCATAAAAAATGACTGAGCCAGTAACACTTAATGATAGTAGTTAAACATGCATAAAATCTCCTTCATATTCATGACGTATGTCATGTTATGATTAATAAATAAATCAAATAATTAATTAATCAATTATATATTATTATACTTTTGGTATACAAAAGCATGCTAACCCCTTTAAAGCTGGACCTCCATGAATTATTGACCACGTACAGTACATCAGTTTTACTCTCATATATATAATTTGTGTAACAAAACAAAGTGTGTGGACATTTATTTATTATTATTGTTTAATCTTTTTTAAATAGAAGAATTTTTTTTTTTTGATAAGTTTAAAATATGAAAGTGTTGCACACGCATACATGGAGTATTCACAGGTTTGTTTGTGTGTTTCTCGTGTACCTGTGGACAAGGTGATAGCACTGAGCTTCACTTTATACAGGTTACTCCGCACTCTCCACTGTTGCATCATGGGGTATCCTGTGGCTTCACTGAACTGAGCATCTCCTGTAACACAGACACACATCAATGCCCCACTTCTGCAACATTATTAATAGCAACATTTCAGACATTAACAGCATCCCATGAGACACCTCTAGGAGGTGCTTATTGGCCTGAAAAACTGAATTCTCCACTGAGTCCTTTTAATGGGAAAAATAAGTGTTCTTGACTGCATTGAATGTGCACTTGTAGTGTTCTTCAAAGTTTTACATATATATATATATATATATATATATATATATATATATATAAAAATAAATAATAATAACTCATTCTTGGCATTCTTTAAAAACGTGCACTTTGTTAAATGTAAAATTAAAAGTAGTGCAGATTTTAAAGTGTTCTAAAGTGGTAGATGATATGAGCAGAGCACCTTCATATTGCAATGCACTTTTCTCTAGGTTAAATGTGCAACATTGTATAATCATTATGGTAACACTTTACAATAAGGTTTCATTTGTTAACATCAATTAATATATCTTTGTTAACTTTAGTTCATAAATATTCAATAAATCATTGTTAGTTCATGTTAGCTTACAGTGCAGTTACAGGTAAGTTATCTTCCTAACAGAAAAAATAAAAACAAAAATATTAATGATGCAACAAAAACATAAAACTGTATACTTTTATTTTTTTCCCCTATGAAACTGAAGGTTTGTTTTTCATTTATTAAGTGTACAGTTGTATGATTAAATGTTTTACTTCTTGAAAAAAAATATTTCTGTGGACTGTATCCCTATGTGTTGTGTTTGTTTAACTTTGTTGTTTAGAATATAAATGAGCCTCTACATCTGCTTTATAAATACTTTACAAGGTATAAATAGTCCTCACTTTAGATGAGCTCACAAAAACAGACGTCTGCAACTACTAATGCTTTATTACTACCTGACTTAATCATGAATTACAGCAGGAACATGTGTTAATAAAGCATTTGTTAACACAATGAACAACTATTATCATGTGTCTATATAATATGATTTATTAATGTAAATTTAAATAATTTATTAATCATTTATTTAGACTTTTTTTGAATGATCTCATTAAACACTGATAACTCATTAATAAGCGGTTTGTAAATAACATAAGAATTAAAAAATGATAAACTGATCATTAATAAACTATGAAAATACAATTATTAAAAATTATATATATGCTCAAGAACAAGGCATTTATAGATGCACTTGTAAACTGTTTACTAATGCATACTAATGTTGGAACAATGGTTTATAAAGGATGAAATGAATGCTTACTAATGCTTAACTAATCATTCATTGTGTTTAGTTATTATAAAGTTATATATATATATATATATTTTTTTTTTTTTTTTTTTACTTTGTGTTATTGTTGTATTTGCTACACTGTTGTATTCTGTCTATTAAAAGATAAAAGGGTGGAAACGAGAAAATATACTTATTTCGATGTATTGACTAACACACTGCAGTGTGTTATGTGATATTACATTTAAAGTTAATACATTTAACAAGTAATAATTGTAACATCACCACAAATTTGTAATCACAAATTCTATAAATTAAAACTGTTTAAAACGTGACATCCAAGTTTTATTACAAATTACAGTACATTCAGCCAGGACGAAATATGTAATAATGAAATTGCATACAGTATAAATGTCACGGTCAGCTGGAGGTGCCAGCTCAGGCCACTGGATGGCACTCCAGCACCCAGCAGACTATGTGTGTTTTGTGTTTATGTTGGACTCCATTCCCCAGAATGCACCTCTCCTCTACAGCTGTTTCTAGTTAGGTTTAATCATTTAATCATTATCACCTGTATAAATACCAGTCTGTGTGTCTGTCTCCTCACGGTCCATTGCACTGTTGATCTGTTTGTACTCTTTCGTGTTTTCAAGTTTGTGTGTTTCGTGTTTCCTGGTTCTGATACTCTGTTTGTATTTATTGTTGCCGACCTCTGCTCTGTTTGGACCCCAGCCTTGTCTCGCCCTCTGGACTCTGTTCGCTATTGGTTTTGACCCACGCTTCATTCATGATAACTCTCTTTCTCACTGCCTCGGATATCTTTGTTTGCTGGACATCGACCCTGTATTGTTTGATTTGTTTCAATTAAAGTAGCTTCCACATGAACCCGCATGCCTCCTCGCCTCCCTGATCGTTACACAGCCCTACTATTTACGTCATATTATATCGTTTGTGCAGGCGGTCCACATTTTAAAAATAATGTGAACAGTCAATCAAAAAAATAAAAAATCTGATCTGGCAATAAGTCAGAATTGAGCATTAAGGCCTGCATTCTGAACATGAAAACAAAAAAAATTGGAGCATGTCAAAAAATAAAATGAATAATAAAATATTTATAGCAGATTTATACATTTAAGCTTATTTTTAATCATTCAGTTTGAGTAAAAGTATGCATTATAGCGATTATCTGTTAAAAAATATTCTAAGTTCTATGCAAAATATTCTATTAAAGAAAAGATAGGAAATAAATATTTGTGTGTGCTGTAAAGTGATTAGGTAAAATTAAATAGGAATCAGCTAATATAGGTATCAGCAGGTCAAACTTAATGAAAAAACGGAAATCAGAATCGGCCTAGAAAATTGTAATCGGTGCGTCTCAACTAGGGATGGGCATCGAAAACCGGTTCTTGAGAACCGGTTCCCAGTGTTTCGATTCCTTTGAATCGTTTGCAAAATTTGCAAACGATTCCCTTAACGATTCCAGTGGGCACGAATTACGTCATCACGCGCATTGCGTAGCTTACGCTCAGTCAATAGTAAGCATGGCGCCTAAGCGGAACAAACGCTCAAAGTCTGGTTGGATTTCACCAAAAAA
>JAUCMU010000097.1:24112096-24125384 GCA_032275025.1 Enteromius treurensis
CTCACAGCTGTTGCTAGTTTGGTTCAATCATTCAATCAGTTCCACCTGTATATATACCAGTCTGTTTGTCTGTCTAGTACGGATCATTGTTTCAGTGTATTGCCGTCAACCCTAGTCGTGTTCATTCATGTTCCTGTTCTCAGTTTGTGTTATCATTTGGATTTACTCATTGCCGAATTGCTGCCTGTTTCTGGATATCCTCTCTGTCTCGCCCTAAGGACTGATTCACAGTGTTTTGATCATTGCTCTGTTTAACGTTACTCCTCCCTGAGCCTTTAATAAACCTTTTGCACTTGAACTCGCACGCTTCACGTCCTCGTTCATGACAATAAAGTTGTACTAGGTTAGTTGACCCAAATATGAAAACTAGCCTGTTATTTATTCACCTTCAAATCGTAATAGGTGTATACAACTTTCTTCTTTTAGGTAAATTAAATTTGTTATATAAAAAATTGTCCTGAGACTTTTAAGCTCTGTCATTGCGGTGGGCGGGTGTGTTCCTTTAAGAGTCCAAAACACATGACATAAAGCAAGGACATCCATAATAAAACATGCCTCACAAAGCTCTGCGGGGTGAATAAAGGCCTTCTGTAGTGAATCCATGCATAACAAACACTTTTCAAATTAATTAAACACTTCTAACTGTGGTACGTGGAAGCCATTTCAGTAGATGACGCAGGACGTCAGCGTTGCGTGATGAGTGATGATTGTGGAAGCAAATAAAAATAAATAGCATTTAAATTGACCTTTGAATTATTAATATTTTTCTAACAATTTTTCTAGACCTTTATTCATGCCCTAGAGCCATGTAAGAGATGTTTTATTATGGATGCACATACATTTCTGTTAGACTGTTAAACAGAAACTCCCACCCACTGCAATGATAACGCTTGGACTAGCCAGGAGAATTTAACATTTAACTCCGACTGGATTTGTCTGAAAGAAAAAAAAACTCATATACACCTATGCCTTGAGGGTGAGTAAAACACAGGCTAATTAAAATTTTTGAGTTTACTTACTTGGAAACCCATTTCCAACTAACTGCATTTAAAATAAATTAGTTACAGTTAGCACTTTAGTTCTTATCTTCTGTGTTACAGACCACTTTGGACCAATAGGTAACAGCCTTTGGTTCCATGCCTGCCTGTTTTCAAAATCAAGTTCTGTTTATCCTATTGTGCAGTGTGAGATGACAGCAGCCCCCTCAAAAACATTGCATCAGCATACCATGAACTAATGGTTTAAATCTCATTTGAACTGCTGCAGCAAAAACTGAGAGCTGTAATCAGTGTTAACAACTCTCCACTCTCACTCCTGGGAAAAAGACAAGCCGTTATTGAATTAGCCACTTGTCATTGGAGCCCACATTTGTGTGGAGTCAACATTAGAAAGAACAGAGTGAAAACAAATAAATGAAAAGACAGCTCTGAATTGAAGCTGTGATCAAAAGCGATATGATGGGGAAATGAATGCTTTCTGCTCCGCTGGTATCTTTGTCTCTGAGTCATTAAGACAGAGAGCGGCCATCCACTGAGCTGATGCTGCGATTACTGTCAGTTCCTCATGTCATGTTTATTTTAAAGGGAATGTAAAACACGTTTTTTCTTGTTCTTTTGAACTCTGCAAAATTGTAAAGCATGTGAGAGAAAGACAAAATAAATCTTGCCCACGTCTCTCCCACCTCTGTCATATTTCTGTTTGCAAATCAATTCTAAATAAATGACAACAATCCAGAAGCCAGGACTTAAACTGTCTATTTAAGATTCATATAATTAATCACACGAGGCTTGCTTGTTTTGTTTTTTTTAATCATCCATCTTCCTAAAATCTAGACATACCTATACCAGCCCTGTAGGAAGCAGAAGGCCTAATTCACAGACATCTTAATAATTGCATCTCATACGTTATATTTTTTTCTTTAAACTAACTAGCTTCTAACATTATAAGTGGACCTAAGGAAAAAAAAAAATGTGAATAGGACGCCTTGAAGCAAAAACCCTCAGAGGACAAGAGAAAATGAGTTGACAGTTCAGTAAAGGCACAGCTTAAGGAAAATGTGCTTTTCATTATTTCTGTAGTGTATAATTGTATGATGAATGAGGGGTGCCTTTTTGTACAAATACTTAAGTAATGTTTTGCATAATATCGAATTTATTCATTTATTTTCTGTTTATCTTGATAACCAATTTCTTTTCATTTATTATACTTGTTAATTTTAAAGTTACTGATAAAATAATAAGATTCTGACAGCTTTTAAAGATCCCATATATTAGGAAAGTGCTGTTGAGAGTTTGTGTGCCATCTAGTGGTTTAGAGGAAAAGAATATCAAATGGATGTTTACCCCCTGTCTTGTTATGTACGTACATGGTCACATGGCAAACGTACCTGGGTGCACTTTTTAGCGATACATGAATTACGTACTAACGAGTACATATCACTTCATATCACCGCAGTGTTCGGTAGCTCACGGAGAACAGTGATGTACTTGAGAGGCGAGGAGCTCCATGTAACTATACGGTTTGACAAAACTGCGTAAAAGGAAATTGGTTGCATCAACAAATTGGATTTGTTGTATGGCATATTTCCAACATAAGGCATTAACTTTTAGCAACAGTCCCCTGATTTAACGTAATCCAAACACTGCAATACATGACTATATCTACGTGATAAAAACGTTTAGGGTTCATGTATTGAACCTGTGTTTTAGCACCACTCAGTGGACATTTGTCTTTGAAACTGATGCATGAAAAAAACGGTGTCGTACAAAAAGTGCATAGAAGTACGTATTTACATGCAGTATGCAAGATTCACCTGAGAGCAGCTGCAGATTGGGCAGAGGCTCTGACAGAACTCCTCGACACTGCTCCTCCACTGGCAAAGGAATCACCATTAACCCATCGGCCAGCTGCGGAAAATCCTTGATGAAGTTATTATCCCTGAAATTCAAATATAAATGAGAATAAATAATCAGATATATATTATATAGTTGTATTGCTTTTGAGTTTGGGATGATGATACATATTTCTTATTTAAGCATCAAGTTGGCATGGAATATTTTTAATTAGCATATCCAAAACAAAACTATGATTTACAATTACAAACTATTATGATTCAGACGCAGGATGTGATGAGGAACAAGTGTTCTCATAGAGAGCTTTTTACTGGAGAATAGCAGATGTGTGTGTGAGTGTGAAAGAAGTGATAATAAAAGGAGAAACAGCAGATAAAACTAATTATCTTTGATTCAAATAAAAATGGCAGCTGAGTAGATGAGTAAATGCCAGCATATTGTTATCCTCCTGTAATGGTATTTAAACAATGTCTCTGTGCGTGTCTTATTGTAGTTAATATTATACACTCTTTACTTAGCTTGTATAACTGAGAGATGTTTTAAAACGTGTCTTGTGATTGTGCTGGGATTTCTATGTTCTTGGCAATCTAATGAAGTGTAATTAGCCACAAATTCAAATCGCTCTTCAAACACATCATCTCTTTAATTGAGCTTTCTCACTATGAAACATCAACAAAACTTTCATTAGAGTCAGTCTGTAAATGACTGCTTTCATTTGAGAATCATTTTCAAAACAGATTGGTTCAGAAATATTCATATCCACTGTAAAATGCAGGGGTCATTGGGTTATTGGCCCTCCTGAAAACCGATTGGCCCAGAGTAAGCTCCTACCGTTCTACATTCTTATCACTCACTCACCAATTTATTTTTGAAAAGGTCAGTGTCATTTAAAAATTACGGTAGCATTTTACTTTACCATCCTGTTTCTCGTGTACATACTGTGTACTTATTGCAGTAAATACAATAACTAGGTAATAACCCTGCACCTACCCCTAAACCTAACCCTACCCCATGTTTTTACCTAACTTCCTAGGGTAAGTACACTGTAAGTACATTATACGTACATGTAAGTACATAAAGTGCTTAAATGTTCTAATTAAACTATGGCCTAATCCTGGCTTTGGTTAAACTTTGTCTATGAAACCGGGCCTTAATCTTTTAATCTATAACTTTTGTTGAATGAACGAACTAACAAAGCAAGGCCTTATTAGTTGTGCTTCTATTAATTATTTTCTTAAATTGACAGTCATCAGCTCATCAACCTTCAGGAGGATTCTGCTGATGGTACCATGTTTTTATTACTCATGTGACATTACTTACAAGTGTCTTGAAAAAACCTGTTGCTAATTATGAGTCATGGTAATGCAGAAGCATAAAGTACAAATGAATACACAACTGGTTTTTATGCTTCATTCTAGACATTCATCCAGCCTCATAACAAGGCTTTCCTCAAGACACAAACAGGCAACAGGAAGAAAACTTTTATTATTCTTGGCATAAGGACAATGTATAGCTTGAGGACTCAGGTTTTTGATATGCTTGTGTTTCTGTTGAGAGCCACACAGAATGTTTGTCAGGGTGGTTATAAAGAATCTGAGGTTGCAAAACAACAAATATAACTTCAATGCCATTTTGAAAGCGAATGGGTTTTTGATATACATTAGCAGTGGGATTCAGAATGAAATATTGAAGTTTTTGGCAGAAATGGTTAAGACTGAAATCATAAAAGAGGTTAAATAAATGCAAGGTTGAATCCTGGACAGATTGGGATTTAATTCTTCTCCTACTGAAATGACCATCTAAAGTCTTGGAAAAAAAAAAAAAAAAAAAATATATATATATATATATATATATTATATATATACATTAAAATGTGATGTTTGTTAAACATGTTTCGGGAGGAGCACCGACGCATGATTCGCCACAGCTGACATCACATTAATCAATCAATGTATTTTCTGCTACGTCCAATCAAAACTACAAGCCTCCTCCTTAGATAAGCTCACTTCCTTCCCTTTCCTATCTCGTTTTGCATTACGTGATCTCGCTCTGCCAGTCAAGCTGCCTAAACTCCGAAATACTCGTCCGAGCTCGATCAAGAAAACACAGCTCCCCTCCCAGCCACAGACAGCCTTCAAACCGCCACTCCGCCAGAATTCCAACAGGAGCCCGCCTCTTCATTCAAGGCCGCAAGCCGCACACTCTCGATGTACTTCCAATGAAAGAACCCACACTACTCACCTCTCACCGGCTTCCCCTTTCATTTTTTCTCCGCCCAGACGCAGAACAAAGCCCAGTGTTGCCATTCACTTCAATCAAAGCAGCAAGCCCCCATTCTCCCCCATTCTCTCATGGATGGGGTTTTTGGTTCCTTGCCGCTGTAGCCTCTGGCTTGCCTAGTTGGGGACACCTAATTTCTAGTGATTATCATTATCTTTACTACAGAGACCGTCTCTGCATTTTATAAAAAAATAGTTTAATCTCGTCATTATACATTGCCCTCACTCTGTTCTCCATTTGAGAATACTCAGTGCTTTGCTACAATCTATAAAAACTATAATACAAGTTTTTGATTATTTCCTGTCCCTAATTTTACAATTAATTTTTATCAGGTTTGACACACAGCTTCCTCCTCCTTCTTGCTATCCAGCCTCCGCAGAGGCTCTCCCCTTCCCCCGCCTCATCCCTGCACCTCTCCAGCCTCCGCAGTGTCATCTTTCCACTTTCTCTCAACCTCCACAGAGGTCTTGCCCAGCTATGCCCCCTGCCTCCTTAAGAGGCTCTCTCATCCCCGCCTTTGCCGAGGCTTTATTCCTATTCTATCCCACCTTCTCGGAGACACCATCTCCTGTCTCTGAAAGGTTTTCCCTTCTTCACACCTCCGCAGAGGTCTCGCCCAGCTTGCCCTACCTCCATCAGAGTCCCCACCTCAGCCCACCTCCACAGAGACTCTCTCACCCCCACCTCCACCAAAGGCTTCCTTCTCTTTGCTATCCTGCCTCCACAGAGGTTCTCCCCTTCCCCCCGCCTCTGCAGAGGCTTGCCCCTCTCCTAGCCTCCACAGAGGCACCTTTTCTGCTTTTTTCTACCTCCTCAGAGGTCTCGTCCAGCTTAGCCCCTGCCTCCATCAGAGGCCTTCCCCGCCTTCGCAGAGTCGCCGCTCTCTTCTTTTTCTACCTCCTCAAGGTCTCGCCCAGCTTGCCCCCGCCTCCACAGAGGCCTCCGTACCCCGCCTCCTCAGAGGTTTCTCTCTCTCCCCCATTCTAAATATTTTCTGGTTCCTATACTACCCTCGTTAAGCTGCCTCAAGCTTTTCCTATCTCCGCTGAGGTCGCCTCCCTCAGCCCACCTTACTCCCTGCCTCCGCAGAGGCTTCTCAGCGTTCCTTCCTCACAGGACAACTTACCCCTCTCTGGCTCAGAGTCTGCCGATCTCCCGTATAGCACGCCAAACATGCTAAATTTATCATCATAAGGAAGCACGAACTTGTGTAATAAATATGACCTCAAGTTGTGTTAATCATGTTTACACACTGCCTCCAAAACGTTGGCCCGGTCATAATAAAAAGTTGGATCAGGTTAGATTTTCTGAGGGTATTTTAAAAAGGGTAGAAAAAAAGGATGCAGAATATTGAGAAGAAAAATAACGCATATGAAAATTTTAGTCTCTGTGTACAAGGACCTTAATAGCTGACAATATTTTTTTGTTCGTTCGTTTTTTTATACATTTTAACATGTAAATAGTTTGTGTAGGCTATTTTTTATATGAGCTGTAGCACTCTCGTATTCGAGCGATATCGGTTCTATATCAGCATGGCTGTGATTAGACCTGAGGCAACCACAGCCGCTAAATAAAACCTTATTGGTAACCATATTCTGATTGATTGAGGTTTTGGCCAGGTGTTTAAATATTGAGCAGGGATTTCATTGGCTACTTATTCAGCAGAAAACCAATCAGCTCTGCCATGTGATAACAATGCCATTAGGTCAGAGTTAGACTTCACTGCGCTATCTAAAGTTTCATGCAAGCACACTGTATTTCCTGGCCCTGTCATCCAGCCAGTTGCCATCTGACAGATGGGCTCCCTGCAGTACTTCATCATCTTCATTAGACTGTGAAGATTTTCAGCAGAATATCAAAGCTTAGCACTATCTTATCAAGCTTTCATTGGTCTTCTGGTAACCAACAAAATACTTCTACATTTCTAAATTCATCTTTCATATGCCTTCATTGGACTGAGCTGAGACGTGAACCTTGTAGAAGCATTGTTTGACATACAGGTATGAGACTTTCTGAGGACATGTGGAAGAAGGTAGAAGAAATGTAAAATGCAAAGTCAGTTCCATAATTACTTCCTTAGCTGGCACACGTCAAGTGAAATTGTGTGACAAGGAAGCCTCTAAGAGGACAAATATTGTATTCAGTGATTGACTTGTTCAGGGATGAGCCGCAGACATTTCTCTAGCAGAAATTGTGAAACGATGCACAGAATCCAAGCACTTCACTCTAAAAGAAGCACTTATATATAGAACCAAACACTGAAGAGCCACATATTGAAGACCTGAAAAATGCGTTCACATCAGAGCAAAAGTGGTTTAAAAAGGAAAAGGAACATAACAATTATTCCACTTAATTTGTAGTAGTTCTGGAGGTATTTTAAGAGTTTTTCAGGCTGTTTAAGATTGCCATTCTGACACCTGTAAGTAGTGCTGCATGTGAATGTAGCTGATCATTACTACTACTTCCACTACTTCTGGAAGAGGTAGAAGCAGAGAACCACACCATGTTTTAAAATCAGTTTGCACTTTCAGTCATGATCTTTATTCCAAGCATGATGTTATTTTCCAAAAGAGTCTCCAGGATGAAATGTGTAAACTTAAGTTTGATCATAAATTATTCCAGCTATTTTTCTTACTTGATTTGGACAACAAATGACTAAATTGTTCTTCTGAGAGTCCAAGGAAAGTGCAAAACCTCAACCAACAAAATTCAGAAGAGTCTTTTTTTTTTAAAATCCTTTACTTGACTTTCTAAATGAAGCATCTGCACTATATGTAGTAGTATCAGCTGACTGAATGAGGACTGATTGCTTGTTTCAATCATAACAGTTGGCAATTGCTGCATCTGCTGTCCACATGTGGTTCGTTATCTATTATAATCAATAGTTTAGGAATCTTACTTTCACCTTCTCACTTTAAACTAATTCAGTACTGATTTCTAATTGTTACCTTTGACATTATAGCTTATTATCCCACAACTCTATAATAATTAGTCACATTCCATTTGACTCATTATTTTCTTTAATTATTCATGAGTAAATATGTATTATATTCTCACAGCAATGCAAACTGACCGGATGATGACACACTTTTTTTAAGATGACTTGAAACTATATTTGATCTCTTTTTCGCTCTGTCTGTCTCACTCTCTCTCTTTGGCTTTTGCCTTTCAAAGCGTTATTCATTAGAATAGAGTCTAAACCACAAGAGTCAGTTGGAGTCAATCAGGGCACACTTTACTGGAAGAGTGGAACAGAAACTCAGGGGAAAACAGAGAGAGAGAGAGAGGCTCAGTAAAAAGATTACTCACTCGATCTCACACAAATCTATTGATTACCAAATTAAATCACCCTGAGTCTGACCCGCAGAGAGCCAGTCACCCTAACGGATGTTCACAAATAAAAGTTAGAGAGTATGGATTTTTCTCCTAAATAAGACTCTGTCCTTGTCACCAGAGTAAACCTTGTTATTAATTATTTTGTTCAAACTAAGTGGAGCCCAATGTTTCTAATTCTCACTGAGCAAGTCTCAGATCTGCCCGCTTTATTTAGACCAAACAATACATTACATACAATAAGAATGCATCTTTTAGACCATTGGATTTGGTTTTTCATTGTAAAATAGTTTAATTACTTTCTGGGTTGATTCTCATTAGAGCCTTATTGCTGTCAAATAATTAAGATGAACTGAACCTAATCATGTGGGAACATTCAATTTGACAACACTAAATGGTACCAAAAAATAACTTTTTTTTGTCTTTTGTCTAAATGGTTTCATTAAGAACCTTTAACATCTGAAGAACCTTTCTATTTCACAAAAGGTTCTTTGTGGTGAAATAAGGTTCTTCAGATTATAAAAAGGTAAGAAAGACATGGTTATTTGAATGTTGTTAATCAAGTTTGGGAGGAGCACCGACACATGATTTGCCAAGGCTGTCACTGAATTAATCAATTAATTAATGTTTTGCCTTACGTGATCTCGATCTGCCAGTGAAGCTCTCTGAACTTCGAAATACTCTTCCAAGCTCGATCAAGAGAACCCAGCTCCCCTCCCAGCCACAGCCAGCCTTCAAGCCGCTGCTCCGCCTGAATTTCCACGGGAGCCCGCCATCATATGTAATCAGTATATTCTCTACGCCAATGTGGCAAATAATTTTACTTCTCTGTGGTCACTCAATGTATTTAATGCACTAAAATTCTCAACATAATGTCTTATTGATTAAAAAGTATTTATCGACTACTGTCAATATTAATAATCTGTCCACTGAATTGTCATTATTTCCTGTCTCTAATTTTACCTTTCATCTATTATCAGGTTTGATGCACGGCTTTCATCCAGGTGTCCGCAGCCATCTGCAGAAACCAGCCAGGCCGCGTTCTTTTTTCCCCAGCTCAGCCTCCGCAGAGGCTAAAACCTTCGAACTGCTCCTTTGCTCTCACTCCCCCTTCCCCCAAAGTCCTTCTCTTCTCCTTCCCCTACCTCCTCTCTGCAGAAGCCCCCCCTCCCTTCCCCTCCTCCTCCTCCTCCTCCTCCTCCTATGTATTTCCTATCCCCTTCTATCCCTCCTCCTTGGAGGTCTAGCCCAGCTTGCCCCGACTCCATCAGAGGCTTCATCCAGCCCCGCCTCCACAGAGGATTTCCCGCCCCATAACACAACAAAAAGGTGTGTGTTTGTAATACATGTTAGATTCAGGACTCAAGAGTCTTCATTAGAACATCCTTCTACTGGTTTGCAATACTCTGAGATGTTGCACAGTTTTGCCCGCAGTGGATTTGCTGTTCTAATTGTGAGCTGTCCAGCTGAAATTATATGAGGAAAACAACTGTCTACAAGTCTGAGTGTGCAAGAAGAAACATGCAGCTTCGCAACAACCAGAAACCTGCCAGTTGTAATCTAATAAACACAAAACTATATTCGGCAAATTTCAGACTAACAGTACAGTGTTTATACATATGCATATGCACTGCAATTCATATAAATATTCAACTTCCATACGTATTCAGCATATGCTAACTTTCTCAGCCTACACATAACGTATAAGAGACTGTAAGGCAAAACACCTAATGCCCAAATATGTCCAAATGTAAATGTCCAAAGTTGCTTTTCCTTCCTGAAAAATCCAGTTTTCCCTTTTAGTCAGTCACTATGACGTTACATCATTGACTTACGTCATGGGATCCCGCCTGAGAGACCAATCGACTTTGATCTTTGGAGAAAAAGCCAGTGGTTTTTGCATGCCTAGCCACTCCCCCGTACATACGGGTATATAAGAAGATGTTGTGCAAATCGCCATTAGCTTTCTGCTTCGGAGCCAATCTCTGGCGAAGTTGGAGAAGAAAAGTAATACCTGCTGTTCGAGATCCTCGGTCTGAGCGTTCCTGCATTCCAGCGGAGAGACTGCACTGGGTGTTCAATTGTGGGCACAGCCCTTCCTTCAGCAGTCCCGGCCTAAAAGATCAAATTTCTTACAGCTACATGGCTGCGAAGCATTTCCTCGAACGTGTGATTTTCGACCAAAGATGAGATGTCTCTCGCTGCATCAGAAGGGAAGCTATTGTCAGTATCAGCCGAAGAGCCCCCAGCGGCTTCCACACCTGCTCCGCCCCCGGCTGCTCTGAAGGAGGTAACACCTCAGCAGGGGTGTAGAGCCAGCGGCTAAAAAGAGGCGCAGCCCATCTCAAATCCGGCTGCCGCTAAGTCTTCCCGGAAGACCGTGAAGCGGCCCTGAGACGGGCTGCCCAGGGATGGGCTGCCCAGGGATGGGCTGCCCAGAGATGAAGAAAGTTGTTCTTCAGGGGACCTCAACATCTGCGCCCACATCCTCAGGGGAAGGCCGGCTGTCGCCCACCCATTCAGGAGAAAAAACAATTTTCCTCTTGGCCTAAATCGTCATGTTCAGGTTGTGAGCGATGCCCTGCCTTCTCACATTCAGGGTCATGGTGCCATTTCACCACCGTGGACACGTTGTTGAACAGTCCCTTGATCCCGCTCGACCGATGTTGCAGGGCAGGCATGTGCTTGTCCAGACAGACAACGTAGCAATGGTTGCGCCATCAGAGTGGTGTTCGTTCCCGTCACCTGCCGCAACTCTCAGCCTTCTCCTCCTCTGGAGTAATTCGCGGTTGAAATCACTGCAAGCCATTCACGTTCTGGAGGACCTAAATAGTGCAGCTGATGCGCTTTCACGGCAGCTTCTGGAAACTACATCTCGGGACAATCCAGCAGATTTGGAGACGATTCCGGGAGGCCCAGGTGGATCTGTTCGCCTCCCAAGAATCTTTCCACTGCCAGTTGACCGAGGCCCCCCTCAGCACAGATGCTGAATTTGGTCTGGCCTATTTGCATGCTATCCTGTGACCCAGACCTGGGCCCAAAGTACCCCTCCCGGAGTGTCACCTCCTCCTAGGCGTTGGCACACAGTGCCTCTATAGCAGACACCAGATACCTTCGCTAGATTATACAATCTTTGTGTGGATTCTGTGTTTTCCCATGTTTTGTGTAACATCAGGTAATTCCGGGAGGTCTTGCAGCGCCATTCCATTGGATCCGAGGACTTTCTTCCAGTGTTTCCGAACGGTTACATCTGGTCCCTCTATCACCATACAATTCTTGCTAACGGAGTAGCTTGAACTGTGTCCGATAGAGGGCTTTCTTCACCCTCTTCAGATCTGCCATCTTATTCCACATTTTTTTCTCACTGTGTGGCCTCCTACGTGACGCAGTCCGGGTTGTGGCGGGACCCCATGATGTCAGTCAATGACGTAACGTCATGGTGACTGATTGAAAGGGAACATCTTGGTTGCGATTGTAACCCTTGTTCCCTGAAGGAGGGAACAGAGACATTATATCCCTCTTGCCACAAGGTCGGACTGCGCTGGGGAGTCGGTTGCGATCGGCTTCTCAGTAGAAACCTAATGGTGCTTTGCACGCCACCATCTTATATACCCGTATGTATGGGGGAGTGGCTAGGCAAGCAAAAACCACTGGCCAATTCTCAATGTTTTTTTCGGCAAAGAGCAGAGTCGATTGGTCTCCCAGGCGGGATCCCATGACGTCAGTCAATGGCGTAACATCTCTGTTCCCTCCTTCAGGGAACGAGGGTTACATACGTATCAGAAACATTCCCTGTATATATAGTCAGCTGATTAATTAACATGGATATCTATTAATGCAAGGATATATTAATATCTATTAATGCAAGAAAACAGTACATAACTGCAGGCTCTTACAAACATTACTTACAAACATTATCTACTAATTTATCACATTGCTGGTGGTGTCCATACTCATATCTACCACTAGAGGGATGACTTCAACTGTACAAATCAACCAAGGCACCACCAGCATTTTTAGACCTTTTTTTTATGAATTTCTGACCATCTTCCTGTTCAGAGAATGTCTGTTTTCAATCAACATAAATAGATTTTTTTTTTTTAAATGACAAATGCATGCTTGTTCAGTACTAGAAAACTAACATTAGTCTTTATGACAAACCAGATGTGCATTTTTCAAAGAGGCATACTGCATTGTGCAATGAAATGCAACAATGTGCTGTGATTGTCATGAGCATGGCATTTCATATCTGGACAATTTTAGATGTCATCATTTTTTCTGAGCCGCCTGCTCGAATGACACTTCATTTCAGAGGAGACTCGGATGACTTCAGTACAAACTATCAATACAAATCTAGACCAACAAAAGGAAAACTTGCAGTAAGTGTAATGCAAACGTAACTTTTCTACTTACAGATATATTTATAGATAAGGTGTATGAACAAGCTTTACGTTTTATTATTTTATTTTTATATTGCTGTTTGTTTGCCTGGTTCCTGCAATTCCATTTATTCTCTCAATTTAAAGTTAGGGTTTTTTGTGTGTTGTCCGAATGGCCTAAGTATAATAAAACCATGGTTAATTTACTTAATTGTATTAATTGTTTTAGATGTGCACCTAATGTTATTTCCAACCTGGTCTCATTAAAAAAAAAAAAAAAAAAAGTACCTCTGTGCAATTTTTGTGCAACATGTTTTATGTACCTTACAGCACAATTAACCGCAGTTGCAAAGAGAAATGTCCACTAAGTGAAGTTTCTGCAAATAAACTATTTCGAGTAGGAGCGCGGTTGATTAATCACAGCTGGCACCTCATCATCCGATC
>JAUCMU010000097.1:24125484-24143489 GCA_032275025.1 Enteromius treurensis
CTCGCCCCCCGGACAGTACGCCACATATGCTGAACTTTATCCTTTTTGATTATGAGGAAGCGCGAACTCTTGAAGTGGAGCTAAAACACAGGGTTAATACGTGACCTTGGCACATTTGTATTATGTACTGAAGTAGTATTATTACGCTGCTTCAGTTACATTTTGCCACAGTTCAGAATTCCCATATCGGGGGACTGTCGCTAAAGGTAAATTCTCTATCATGTTGGAAATATGCCCTACACCAAATCCAACCCTAAACCTACCCGATAGTGTTAACAAATGCAAAGCTGATATCAAAAGGCATTTGTTAATTCAAACGTGCCATTTCAGCTTCCTTTTACTCAGATTTAAATGGTTTTTACACGGGATTCGTATTGGAACAAGTAGTTGTGTGCAAATTGAATAAAAGGTGTCAGATCTTTACTGCCTCTAGTGTTTATTTATTTTGGAAACTGCAATGATATACTTATTTGTAGCTCGTGGCTTGATAAAAAGTGCACCAAGGTACGGTGCCATGAGACCAGGTACCATAGTCAGTACTGACCTGTAGTCGGTTATCTTGTATTCCTAATTTTGTTTGTTTTTCCACATAGAATCCTGTGTAACTCACTCCTCCGCTAAATAATGACACATTTGTGAATCTGCCCACCTCGCCTGCTCACCTCCTGCTTACACATGATGAGAAAAATCATGAGGAAATATGTGAAAAACTGAGACAAATGAATCATCCTTCCTCCAGAAGCTTTTCTCTGTCTGTATTCACATGTATCCTAATACTATGCAACAACATGACTCGCTTTTGTAGTTTTTTTCTGAGTTGAGGTGGGAGTTTATACAATACTAAACCCATAAATAAAGAAACACGCTTTATTCCATCTGTCTGTAGAAAGTGCTGCATTTATTCTCTCAACCCGCTTAATTTTACAAACCATCAGAAAGACAGTTTGTGTCATTTTTTGGGGAGGCTGAAACATTAATGCAATTCAGATGTGAAATAACATAATAGAAAAAACAGTATGTGCATACAGATTCCTAAAAACTTGTACACGTTTTTCAAAGTTGCTGTTCTGTTCACTAGGATGCACAGCTGTAAAGTACAGTAAGAAACCAGTGTAGCACAGCCAAGGTCGTGGGTTTGATTGACTCCCATTGAATGTGTGAACTGATAAAACATGTAGCATCTGTAAAATGCATACATATAAGTGCATTCATATATTCTGTAGTGTGCATGTCAGACAAACACATTCTGTGCTGGAGCTGTCATACTGTAGCCTAGCTGGGTTTGTGTCTAAGTGAATGCAGGGTCAGCTAGTACATGGACAGTGAAATTGCTAGTTTGAGTCTCTGTTGCACTTGAAGACATTGCTTGTTTGAAGAAGAGTCACAACTAGCCTGACACAATGATGCTGGCCTAACCAGTGGTATGGGTTTGGTGACAGGACTACCCATTTGTCCTGACAGAAGTGTAGAATATTAGCTCATCAAGGGAAATTACTATTAATACTATTAATTATAAATAATTGCAATTATTTATATCAGCTGCCAGTGATTTAAACTCTAAAAAGGGATATTTCTGTGGCCACCTTCTTACGGTATCACTGCATTAGAGCATGTAGCATGGGTCGAAATCGTAAAGGAACATTAATTTGCAAGGCAGAATCAGAAACTCATGTTATTTGTGAAAAAGTTTTATTAGCTCTACATTAACTCACATAACTGTGGACACAAGTATAAATGCACTCACACATGAGGAAAGTGCTAAGAAGGCTTAAGGGTAAACCATTTGGAAAATTATAAGGGAAAATTGAAGTTATGAAAAGAGAGTCAGTTGACCACCTGAAAAACCATCAGTGCCGGTCATAACGGGTTTTAGAACTAATACTAAACATCTGTTTCGTTTAGTTATATGTACGACACTTGCATTGCCTCGTTAACGAGGGAACAATGCAGTCTCAAAGTCCTGATGGTTCCAAGGTTTTGGATTGGCAATCATGGTCTTCCTTGTTTGAAGAGTGATGAATTCCAAAGATGTCCTGATTCCGACGATTGGTAGATGAAAGGAATGCTAAGAGAGACATCTGTCGCAATCCGTGGATCTTGAATTGCATGAAAAGTCAAGGCTTCGGCCTGGTGTAAAACGTAAGTGTTGCTTTGTAGTTAAATCCTCATCTTAGTGTCTCACAAGACTGCAGACTGCGCTGCATCTAGGCCCACCCAATGCATTTGCATCGGGCCCGGGGGCTTAGCCAGGAAACGAGAGAGATGGTGGGGGTCCAGCATCCAGAAAAAGAAAAAAAGGGAAGGCGGGTCCCTGCCATGGGCCTTTTGAAAAATGTTGAGGTCACACCTCTTGTGGGGCAAAGAGCTAATTGTGTGTGGATAATTCGGAGGGAACTTTATAGCTCTTTGTTTCTAAGCATGATAATTTACATATGCACTGGATTGCAACTAGTCAGAGCTGATTTGTTCATATTCCTTCAAGCAATAAATCAGTCTTATCAGTCGATTGCCATGCAATCAGAGGCCTATTTTGCCTTCCTGAGGTGTTAGCTGCCTTTCAGGGCCATAGTTGCCATAGTTGCAGTTTGAGTTAATAAAGGCTGATAAAGAGGTATTAAAGATTATTTGTTAAATGTAACAAATAGTTTGCGCCTGATTGGTTCCAATGCTACAGAAGACAGGGAGTGTTCATGAAATATCTCAGAAAACAGTGCTTTTTTAGTTTGAAAATCATCCACTCAACATTTAACCTCGGGCTGCTCCGAAGGGGGCTGTCATTGTAACCGTACTGTAAGTTACTTTGCATTACAGTGATGGATGATAGTGTGGCAACTTAATCTTGGGGGATTGTTCCTGAAATATGCACACTTGTCTCTTAGGATAAAAGGGTCAAAAAACGACTGCTGATTACATGGAAGGCTCAATGGAAAGAAAAAAAATAATAAAACATGCCTGTACCTATAACTTTGCAATTTAGTGCAGGTTTTTTTAGCTTAAATGAGCACTAGTGAAATTACATTTGCAAAGTTTTGCTCCCTTACTAAAACTATTCAATATAAAAATGAACCTTCCGGGGCAAAATACACCAAAATTTGTTATTAGGTATAATAATGATTCAAGATCTGTTTATGCTGAGCACTACATTACTGTAGCTTCTAATGTACAATTACATTCTTTTCATTATTAGTGGGCTCGGCAGTTTAAATGCTGCTTTAAATGCTGAAGCTTTTCAAAGAAGAATGGATTCTCATTGCCTCTCTGTGTTTTCATCATTTATCAGCTGAAAAAAAAAAGTGATTTCAGTGATAGTGTGCCATACTAAATATTGCATAGTTCTGGTGTGGACTGTCATTCTTTTACATTTGGAATGCTTTTTAAAACTTTGTGATTATTTTCATAGTTCTGGGTGTGAACAAGCCTAGAAATTTGTTATCCCTTGCTAAATATTATGTCATGAACTCTAAAGACTTTCACCATAGTCTATGATTTGTAAAATAATACAATTTGATGTTTGTATTACAAAACCAGCTCCATATATATGACTTTGTTGATGTAATAAACTTGCTTCATGGTGCACCACAGCACTGCACTCGTGATACAAAGCACTTGATATCGAGTCCCTAATATAGGAGCTAAAATTGCTTCAGTAAATGTTTTAATCTCACAGAAAAATGCACAAGATGTGGTGTAATATCCTTTTCTAGAAACGTCACCACACACACTTTTTGCCCATAAAGCCTGTTTCAGTGAATTACTGCTATAAGAACAATGAGCAGTGTAATTGTAAAATGTATATAAAAAATAATTTACATTGCATATAATAATGTTTTCCAATAATCAGTTACACCTGGTGTCAAAATATTGGCACTTGTTTTCATCTCTTTATTGTGGAGCAGAAAATGAAAAATCAAACCCAAAGTTGAACTGATCTTATTCCATTAGCAGCTGTCACAGTCTATGCAGCTTCTGTTTTATAACATTATCTCACGATGAGTCCATGTGTGAACGTTCCTCACACGCAGAGACCAAATAGTCACATACGTGCACCACTCACAGTCTGACTGCATGGTGCAGAAGATACAACACGTCTTTTTATCGCTCTGACAGCCAATTATTGGCAGGGACATATCCGGTAGGTCTGCCGTATTGTCAGAGACAAGTCGTGAATGAAGTGTTTGAGCTCATCTGAGAGCCTCGGGCTGCTGTACAGAACAGATGGGCTTTCCCCCAGGGCGTGTCAATTTTTTAAAAGAACAGTGTGGAGATTTTATTGGCTTTTTCCACTATTGCTGCAGTAGTATTTATTGGATTTTAAGTGGCACACTAAAATGAACACATTTGCTGACACCATCAAACATTAAGGGGAAAAAATGGTTTCACTGAACGACTCCAAGCCAGGTTTAGATTTGTGATATTTTTGCAGAACACATACAACTAATAATTTCGGTTATTGCCTGTTTGCATATGCAGACTCTACCACTATTTTTCATGTGTGTGATCTAAGTTTAATTTGCTTGTATGCACATACAGTGGTTTACAACACATATTTAAAAGAATAAAATAAAAAAAAATGGACCAGGTTTTTATACTGCTCTATTGATTGTATGATTAGAATGATTAGTATTCAAATTGGTTTTGGTTCTCAATACTAAAAGTTAATCAAGGGCAATAACTATTTTGCCAGCCACAACAGCATTTCATTACTGGAAGATCAGATCATTTTACTGACTTGGATCTTTGAATCTTGTTCAACAACATAAAATGTTCTTTATTAAAGTCATGTTATTCATTTGAGCCAAATTACAAAGTTGCATTTTAAATAGGAAACTTCCCTAAACACTTCTAATGCAAATGTTGATTATATTCAGAAGAAATCATGATAATGATGTCAGAGATAAATGATTTGTATTAGTACACCTCTTGACCATGTCTTCTGGTTTTTAGTTTTTCTTCAAACTGAAGCCAATAATAAAATAAAATACATTTCCTTCTTGTTTTTTGATCCTCTTGCCAGCCATCTCACATAGCATCTGTCTCATTCAGCCCTTGAGATTACTCATCCATGCTTAAAGTAAGTCCTTAAAATCAGAGATTTATGAGGATGAGCATGTGAGTAATAATCTTGATAGTTTTAATATCTATTGTTTAAATGCATATGTAATGAGAGAGCGCTGGCAACATTGATAAAGCAGCACTGTCACCCTGGAGCACAACTAAGCAGCCAGGCACTGCAGACTCAACACTTTATCATTTTCATAAAAAAGAAGGGAAAAAAAAAAAACAGCATTGAATTACAAATTAAAGAGTTATTAGTTACATTGGAGGCGCGAGCAGTAATTTATATGCCGCTCAGACAACGGCACTCTGTTTACAGAGTGTGGAAGCTTTGAATCTGCTGTTTATCAAGGCATAATGGAATGGGAATGTAAACAGATTATATGCTGATTATGCACTGGGCTTTAATGGCTGGGATTTGTTTTAAAATCTCTATAGTGGCTTCTCAAATAAAAATACACTGAGAAACATTCTATGACTGACTGCTGTTCATGGGATGAATTTATGAATTGAATTCGTTCTCAATTAGAGATGAGAAGCAGAGCAGTGCAGGTTTTTGTTTTTTTTTAATGTAAAAAGAAACGGCAAGCAACACTTTGAATTAACTATGACATTTTTAAGTAGACAAATGTCAACAATATTTTCATTTGCAATGTTTTGGTTATACTTCATTTTTAGGGTGTCATTATTACAGTGTAATTACAGAGTAATATTAATTAACTATGTGCACTTACTATATGGTTAGAGTTCGGAGTAAGCACAATTAATTGTTATTTTAATAGGAAGTACATGTAACATGTAACATGCCGATACCATATTTAAGCCAAATCAAATGTACTTGTATAGTGCTTTTCACAATACATATTTTTTCAAAACCTAACCTAACCCTGCACACACAAACCTCTGTTGGGGAACTTATTTTCATACTCATATAGATAGAAAATGTAGAACAGTGTTTTTTTAAGATTTATAAATTATTCTCTTTCCAGAAAACATCTAAAGCAACTTGTGTTGAATCCGGGTATGAAGCCAAATGCTTGAACTATCAACCTCACATTTATGTCTAAAAAATCTTATGATGTCTAGCAGCTAGTGTTAAGTCAATACTTACTGAGTTTGTACATAAAGTTTAATCTATGAACAGTATGCTATTCCGGAAAATATGTTAGAGAGGATTGTGTAATTTACACATGTAGTGAGCTGTCATGTCTGGGTTTTTTTTTGTTTTTTGTCTCAGCTTCACAGACATAGAAAGTATCAAAATTGAATAGATAGAATTTAAGGGAATGCGTTTTTAACCTTATGGTGTTTTGTCACTTAGGAAAGTGCATACGCTCCTGTGTTCTCCAGCAGTGCCTTGTGTTCGTTTTAAAAATATTTGGTGCACATTTAAAAACTGTAAAATGCTCCATAAACCAATTTTCATTTTGTGATTTGATGTTGTAGTCTTTGTGAACCAACTGTAACAGTGGTGCGAGGGCAAAGCACTAGGAGAGACATTCTTAAAGTTTAACATTCTTTAATGTCCACAACGAATAACACCAGGAGAAGTTCACACACACTATTGCTAAGACAATGACGGACGAGGACTGAAAGACACAACAACTAATAAAGGGGAGACAATCACAGATAATGAACGACACACACCTGACATGGATGACTAATTAACTGAAACTAGGTCACAGGGAAAAGAGCACATGGGGGAAACGACAACAATAACATTCGTACATGTGACACCAACACAGTCTCATGACTAATTCGTACGTATTTGTACAATGTGACAAATGTGGTAATTCATACAAATTCGAACAATTTTGTACGATTTGTCTAAAGCCCAGTGACAGGTAAGACTGCATTTAGACTGGGCTGAAATAACTGTTAAATTTTGGTTTTGTATTAAATGCTCTATTTTAAAACAATGAACAAATAAATGCGTCGCAAAAGCCTGATGAATCCCATCTGATACACTTTTTGGATCAAGTAAACATTAGTTGCTTCAGCCTCGTAAGTGTTCATCTTAAAATATTTCTAAAAGTTAAGCATACGTCTACTTTATAAATCAGTACAGATTTTCATCATCTTACTTTCATCTCTCCCTTCTCTCATTTTTCTCTCCTCTCCTGACTGCCTCTGTGTCCTCCTTCCTCTTCATCTGACCATCCATTCACAGATGGAGAGCAGTGGAGCGGGACAGAGGGACTGAGGCCGCTTGCTCCTCACACCAGCATGTGTCAGACGGCCTATAAAACATTACTGCGCTGCGTGCAGTACTCCGGCTCTTTAGCTTGTAAACACATCATTAAATAATGAATCGTGAGTTAACAAGGATATAAAATACTGACGGGCTGACATGTTCCTATCACTGTCGCTGTGCCTGTTTAGTTACATGAAACATTTTTGACTCCCACCAAAAGGGGTCACTGCGTAGTCAACTTTTGAGTTTCTAAGGCCACGGCAAAGACACAACCACTCACAATAAAAGCTTTTGGAAAGGTATATTGTAAAAATTAGATGTTATGAGAAGAGAAGACCTGAAAGTTACGCAACCTGGGACTTCAAATGAATGTGTATATAAAGCCGCTAGGGTGAAGTGGCTCTGAACACTAACCCTGTGTCACGTAGCATTCAGAAGGCATCACAAAATGAGTTTTCCATGTCTGGTGGTCTAATGCACACAATGCTCAAGTGCTTGGATGTCTGAAGAATGAATGAGATGTATGGGTACCCAAAGGTTCATTCCGAGTAGAGTAAAATTAGTTTTGCCTCGGTATTGTCTCTTTCTGCTTCTAAACTGCTTTTTTAACGCAATGTCAATATAAATCTGTCAATTCAAAAATATTATGTGTGAAATTAGTAGGCAGGCATTTTATAATAGAATAAGGACGTCTTTATATGCTAGTTCATAATTACTTCTACTGAGTATGAATGTGATTACAGTGTGCTAAATGCACTGACAAGCAATTATGGCAAACTAAAATATACTTTCTCTTAAATATTTTTGTCATATATTTAAATACAGTATATGTGCAATTATACACTTGTAATAAAGAAGTTGCAATTTAGTGCATCTACAGGTGATATCATATATCCATATTTTATTTATTATTATTATTATTTGTAACCTGTAAGTGTTTTTTTTGTTTTTTTTTGTTTTTTTGAGAATATCACAATTAAGTGAAAATTCTGTTATTTTTGTTACCATTTCACCATGTGCTATACAATACAATGCTTCTGTTTTCAACAAAACAGCAGTTAATTAAGACATATCTAAGATGTTAAAACATGTTGAAACTATTTTTAGTGAATACACAGAACCTACAAGAAGGACTCCTCAGCACACTTGCATATGTGACAGTAATTTTATACAGCATTCTCATTTGCTTTTCAGCATTGATTAAGTGCTTCCTGGAGACTTAGCCACTTTCTATTATTTTGCTATGCTACCAACAGTCTAATTACAATGAGGCTTGGATATGCACATTCTTGTAATGCATGTTCTGCACAAATAGGCTTTATAATTAAAAGGATAGTTTACTTTTTTTGCCATACAGGTCCTCTCTTGCTTTAAATAAGAAACCCTTGGTGTCAGTATGCTGATATGAGATACTGCGAATATTATCATCATGATTAAATTATATATTAAGTGATGATATTGGAATAATTGCATCGATAAAGTATCGCTATCTTCTTCCTCTCGTCCCATCCGAACTGGAACATCTCAGCGGAGCCTGGGTCTTCACAAAGTTGGACCTCATCAACCTCATTCAAATACATGAGGTGGCAAATGAAAGACGGTGTTCATAACACCTAGTGGCCACTACGGATATCTGGTTATGCCGTATAGGCTCGCCAACGCCCCCTCTGTATTCCAAGGCTTCATGGATTAGGTGCTCCGGGAGTTTCTCCATCGGATAGTCATCGTATATGTTGATGATATCCTCATCTACTCCCGGAGCCTGGCCGAATATCACCAACATGTTGTGGATGTCCTCATCCGGCTCCGTGAATATCATCTCTATTTAAAAGCGGAAAAATGTTCCTTTCACCAGTCTTCGGTGTAGTTCCTGGGATTCCACATTGATGTGCAAGGAGTCAAGATGGACTAGGGGAAGGTGGAAGCCATCAACTCCTGGCCTAAACCATTCACAATAAAGGAGCAAAGATTTCTGGGATTCACGAATGTCTATCGCCGGTTCATCCAGAACTACAGTTCCATTTCATGTCCCCTCACCAGTATGCTCCAAGGCAAGCTCCAAGTCACTGTCCTGGACTTCACCTCTTGGTCCATCCTGATCCCAAGCTCACATTCTTGGTGGAGGTGGACACTTCTACCACCGGGGTGGGGGCGGTGCTATCTCAGCGGCAGGAAGTACTAAGACTCCATCCATGCGCCCTCTTCTCCTGCAAGCACAGCCGAGCAGAGGTCAACTGTGACATCGGCAATTGGGAGCTACTGGCGATCAAGCTTACCCTGGAGAAGGCTGGCTTGAGAGGGCAGCTCATCTGTTTTATGGTGTTTTATGGTAATCCACCTTAAGAACCTACAGTACCTCCGGGAAGCCAAGCAGCTAAAACCTCAACAAGCCAGGTGGGCCCTGTTCTTCACAAGGTTTAATTTCTCTATTTCTTATAATCCAGGTCATAAGAATGTGAAAGTTGACGGCCTGTCTCGCATCCACAGTGCTGAGGAAGTACTGGAGGAACCAGCACCTTCCGGCCAGAGTCGTTCTCAGCCCCATCGAGTGGAAGACCCCACCAGCCATTTCACAGAAAAACCTTTAATTTAACAATTATTAAAAAATCACTTAAGTGTGTTGAGAAAGAGTCATGAAAATGTTTCTCTTTAAATTCACTTAAGTGACTTTTTATTTCAAAACTATTTTATTATTAGTTTTTTAATATTCTTTCATTTGTTGTGAAGTGCACATTCAGTACAATTAAGTGCACTTGGTTTTCATAAAGAATGCACTGTATTCCAGGTTTTATGATCATTTTGTGCAAAGAACAGGCTTTATTTACTTTATTTTCTTCCCCTCGATCATAACTCAAAAAAAAAAAAAGAAAAACCTTTCCATAATTTGCCAAAAGCAAACATCACAAGAAAACACATTCTATTCTCCACAAATAAAATTTGCCTGAATGTTGTTTGTTATATCATTACTGGCACCCTGCCACTGACTAATTTCTGCAAACTGTTTCCATGGATGCATATGGTCAAAGCTGCATAAATATCACTAATATGAGGCACGGTGTTTGATGAGCAGTATTACCATGAGCAAAATGTGATTGAAAGCTTCTGTAGCCCTTCAGGCCCCATCAATTCTGAGTCACAATGCCCTTATGTTGGGTTTGTAGTTAGTAAGAGTTGTATCTACATATCAAAGCATCTTCTACACCCCTTGAGAACAGGAAAACAAAAAAAAAGTGTAATATGCAGATATTTATTGCAAAAACTGACCATAAGCATTACAAACAAGTCCTTCTGAAGCCATACGATGTCTTTATGCGTAGAAGAGAGTAAAACAAAAGGTTTTAATCGCTGAAAATGATCCCGCTCTGTTAACAAGCTCTTATTAAACATCTTATTAAAAAAAGAAACTCACGTCTCATTGATCACTAGCCAATAGCACTGCACAACAGCATGATGTAATCGGTCACGAGACAAACAAGAGCCAATGGCAGTTCAAAACCAGTATTTACCAGTGAGTGTATTTATACTTGTGTGTTCAGTTATTTTAGTTAACGTCGAGTTGATTCAAACTTTTGCACAAACTACATGAGTTTCTGATTCTACCTTGCCAATCAATGTCCCTTTACGATTTGGGCCCTTGCTACATGCTCTAATGCAGTGATACTGTAAGAAGGTATTTTTCTGTGGCCACGGAAATATCCCTTCTTAGAGTTTATATGAACTTACACTATTTGTGGAATTAATCATAATTAATATACATTTCCCTAAATGAGCTAAAATGCTACATGTGAATGAGTTTGACAGCTCCAAATGGACACAAAAGCAGTTGTGTAGGCTGTAGATTAATTGAATTTCTCTTTATACATGAGCCTTTCTGAGAAATGTGTTTGCCGAACAAAATTACTCTCAGTTTATACCAATAATTTAGTGCAAATCATAACTGGGGTGTCTTGAAATTATCACAGCATTCTACTATAGAGTCCAAGCATTACTGCCCGCTTTTTGAGCATCATTGGTTCAGAAGTAGTTTTCCATTCAGTTTCTCCATAGGGATGCCAATATTTCTATTGAAAGACCTCCAGGCACCAAACTATCAAGCTCCAAGAAGAATCACAGAAAAAAAAGGGCCAAATGTAAGCCTAATTTCTGTAAATGCACTTCTAGTACCTGACTGTTGCACTCAAAATACAGCAATCTTTTATGGAACAAATTTCCAAAACAGCCCAAAAAAGAAAGCATGCTCCACAAAAACTCACCTGAAGGTCATCTGAAAAACTTGTCCCAGGATCACCTGTTGGCTTTTGTTATTGTACCCGCGGAGCATCTCGCTAAAGAGCGTGTCGTTAAAGCGTGAGTCTTTTTTCTGACACTTTGGCCCTTCACAATGATCAGCCAAAAGAAGACAGGAGCGGCCGTCAGCGGCTAGCTTGTATTCCTGCACACATCTGATCACACACACACACCCACAGCAGTGTTGTATATATATATATATATATATATATATATATATATATATTTATTTATTTACACTGTATATATTTATTTATTAATTGATGTTTAATAAAGAACTTTATATCAATACAATGCACACTCATAAAGTATCAGCTGAAAAAAAGCTAGTTCTCCTCTGGCCAAGCAAATGTAATTACTGCATTCACGTGCTCCTTGGATGCTCTTATTTCCCAAGTTGTGCTTTTAAGTCACGATGTGAACAAGAATAAGAACATGTGCGTTTGTCCAGAGGACAAATATATCAATCAATTGTTCAGGCATGGCCCCAAAATCTGCATTCTGATTCTATGTTACCAGTGCCATATTGGTACCGGGTCTCGTTACCCAACCCGGTACCGGTATGTTACAGTATATGAGAAAAGTAATAATATCACCATTCTCTTTATGTCCTAGCATTCCCATTCATGCATGTTTTTGTTTTCTCTCACCCGCAGAACATGAGCACATTGCTGGACGTAGGGTCGTCAGGAAGAGGAACCAGCTGCTGAAGACACAGTTGCTCGCAGCCTCCATTGAAGCCGTCCGTACAGTCAGTTCCAAGAGAGTAATCATAGCAGCCTGAACCATCCTTCATGGGCCTCAGTCCTTCGGGGCACTGTGAATGATTTGGGATGAGAGAGATGGACACAAAGATCATCATCTGCGTAGTGGTCTGGATTTTCTGTTACCAGGTAACCATCACAACTTTTGAGACCACATGTACTGTACTGTGTTCACAGTGGGGAGTTATTATGTGATGAACAAAGCAGTTTCTCAGGAAGGAAGGGGTGTTAATGAGGGTTGCCAAGGCAGCGCCATAGAATTCAGGAAAAGATCCACCGCCACAATAAGACACCCATTAAACAGACATGTCAACCTGACCGGCACACATATTCTGAAACAAGACAAAGTCAAGCTGGACTGTTATATTTTCTTGCTTGTGCAAAAGTAGCACATTGTCGGTTACTAGGGTATTCAATGCCTTCAAATTACATGATCAAGTCAAAAGTTTCAATTCCTATGTACACACTGCAGCTAAATTAATTTATTAGTTCGCTATATGAGCCAAGTCCATACAAAAAACCCAAAAGATGCCTAATAATAAGCATCAGTAATGATAGGTGGATATGGCAACCCTTTAAGAACACGCTCTTTCCAAATATATGCATAAAACAACACAATAGCTCTTATGACACTCCAGTCACGTCACATCACTTTTATTTTTATGTAAAATTATCCAGTGCACTGCTTTGAAACAAATGGCTTTACAGTATTGAATATGAAGCAAATCAATGTCAGTGTTGCTCTCAATTAGAATCCCAAACTAAATTTCGACTGTAAAGCAGCTTTTCAGTGTATTCATGTTTTTACACATGTCTAACCTTGACAGACTGAACAGAATAAAAGAATCTTAAAGTATTGAAACTTAAACTAACTGAAACTTGTAGTTTCACAGACCAACTGTAGATACGAGGTGTTTACCAGCAGTTTTTCTAGAAGATTCTTTAGTAAGCTGTTTCAAAACAAACAAACAAAAAAAAAACTTTTAGTCCATGATGTCACACCAGTTCGTTCTTCGATTTCACTTGAAATGCATCAGGGCCTTAAAGGACAGTAAGTTGTAGATGACTATGAATGCATGTGGCTGCACGCTCTTCCTCTAAGGCTGTCACAAGCTAAACTCTATTTCCTTATAAGCACTTTGTGTTTGATTTAAATCTAGATGTGTTTACTCTTTGCTCAGGGGCTCCCTGATCTATTATGCTGAAGAATCTTCGCTGAGAGAGTGGTTTGGTGTTATAGGATGCTGATGCAGATAGATAGCCAATGAAAGAGATACCGAAATAAGTTGACAGCCAACATCAGCACTCAACAAGCTTCACATTCATTATATGTATCACATGTTTGCCCCAGGGGAGCTGGGAATGTGTGCAAAGATAACATATGAGGCGTCCATCTGTTGATGATTAGATAATGCAGACGTGACGCTTTGAGCTTAGCATTTATGACCACACAGTTTTCACATGAATATATGGATGTATGTACAGGTAGCAAACATGCAGATGACCTAATCAACAACTGAAATGTCAATTGTAGTCTGGTAGTGTTGCCATCACAATTTATTATCTTGAAGTGCTGCATGAGAGGATGGAAAACCACAAAATGTGTCTGTAGTGTTGTTCAGGTGGCAGGATGGCGTATGTCATGAATAAAGTTACATACAAACATACCTCCATGAATGAATAAATAAATACATACAATAATATGATACAATAAAACTTTATTTATATTGCACAGCTTGCTTCATGCAGTTCTTGTGTTTGCTTGTATGAGCTCAAAATGAATCCAGACATGATGTATATCTAAATATCTGTATTTATAAAGAATTATTCCATATGGCAGAGCCACTCTGAGTCCACATCTGATTTCATTTAGCACACAGTGTCAGTCCCTGAGAGCTGCTAGAGACTGGGACCTCAAGACCAAAGGAATTCAAAGAAAGCAACAACAACATCAAGTAAGAAATAAAAGAGCAGCGCTTCAAAGCACATCAGGAAAATGCATTTTATTTTCCCTATTAAGCGTGGGTGTGCAGGGATTTTTAGTTACGGTGCTTTAGTTTTTTTTAAAACCATTCTGGAAGTGTGTAAGCAGGGTGAGCACACTAGATCGTATAACACACATATGATAATATAGACTCAGATACTCTTCATACTGACTTAAGAAAGGATCATAGTCACAGGCCAGCACCAGTGCCACATCTGCAATATAATATTCATCAGAGTGTTGTTTATAGATGCTTCAGGCTTTCACATATGCAGGGGATCACTAACACTCTCCCACAAGCACAGGGTGCTACATTTTTAAAAATTTTAGTTCAAAGCTGTAAACTCATGACATTTCAACTCAAACCTTCTGTCATTCTGGTTATACATCTTCTTTCACCAAAACAGCCTTGCTCTTGTACTGATAATATCATAAACGGTTTATAACAAAGTATTGCTTTCAGCTATATGTAAACCGCCTGTGCAAACTAGTTATGTACTTGCATCTGATGTTTAGGTTTTGTTTCTTTATAAATATAAAGTGTCAGACTTGAAGTTAAAAGATATATTAATCGTAATAAGCCAAAAAAAAACAAAAAAAAAAACATAAATAATTAAAATTATGTGTAACAGGATATTAGATGTGTGTATTATTATTATAAACCTGCTGATGGTGTCTGTGTTGTTTATAGTAATCAAACAATAAATTAAACGTGGGAATCACTCACTGCTCTTATCTGAACAATATTTGTAGCTTTAAAAAAATCTGCAGTTCATTTGTTATTAATACATGCTGAAGACTTCTTTTGTGTTGTCCAGAAATTAACTGCATATGTTTCAAAATAGCCCAGAATTCCCCATAAAAGCAAGACAATAAACCATATCACTCTGCTGAATAGCAATGGCTTCCAACTAATGCAGTGGTTTTAAATGGAGACAATAAACTAATTAAGTACAATGTTTGGCATTGCATTCTATACTAAATTGGTTATTATGCACAAAATCTAATATTATATTATAATATAATGTGCACAATTTATAGCACCATAAAACAAGTTATTATTTTTGTGAAAAAAAAAAAATCATAAATAAATACTTACTATTTGTAATAAATAGCAAAAGGGAATAAAAAAACACAGTTAGCATAATTATCATTCTGAATATATTTAGGGGGTATATATATATTTGAGGGTAGAAAAAAAAGTTGACTCGAATCAATGCAGGTTATAGTCTTGACAACAAAATTAAAATGACGAGAACAAAATTCTGATTCAGAAACAATTTCAGACTAAAAAAGCACTCATAAAGACACATATGGTTTCACAGAGCAACAGAAAGAGAGAAGGTCTGCTGGAAACAGAACTCAAGAAGGTGTAAAGATCACAGGCAGCCCATGACAAACACTATATTAGTCTAATCGATGAGTCACTCGCAGACTGCCATCAATACAGTGATTAAGAGAACCCATAAAAAAGTCTAAAGAATTACAGCACATTCCTATAGCGCAGTGTAAAACGTTCAATGGTTGCCTGTAAAAGAGAAGCGGACGTGATCTCCATCAGAAGAGACAAGAGACGAGAGAAATGAGGGAGCACAGAAACCTCCGTGGCCCAATCTGCCGCCTCTGTGTTTACTCTCATTAGTCAATCTAATCACCTCCAGGTTTTTAATCAGACACTGTGCAATTAAACAGCTGCCTTCATCTTAATGAATGCGTGTCCCTCATTATTAGGCGTCAGAATTACATGCATGACCTAATAAAACTGTTTTGGAGTGATGTTTGACCTGTGGGTCAATGATGGCTGGAGCTTTTCAGAGTTGCACAGACATCAAATGATGCAAAATGTGTCTGTTTCATAATTTACTGAATGCACTGCTGATCCAAATTCACGAACCACTAAACGGTGTTAACACTACACTCTTCAATGCTAATCAAAAGACTAGAAGCTCAATTGACACGTTTCTGAAAACGTTAAAAAAACTCCCAATGAGACAGCAAAAGATTGTGGGAAGGAAAATTATTCTAAAGGCTGTTTTGTTATTTTGTCCCCATTGGCTTCTCGTCTCAGATAGGAGATGATATCTGCAGTGCATAATATTGTGGCTCCTGCATTCATTAAACTATTAAAGGAGCGGAAATTGAAATGGCAGCCTTTTGTGGAATATCTCATATTGTGCACAGCTCTTCCGATTGGGAACGCTGTTGCGAGTTTAGACTTCCTTTCACTGGTTTAATACACAGCTGACATGCCAGTTTGTTTGTTTTTTGTTCCTGGCATTCAGATCTCAACTTTACCTTATCAGGTGGTGCCAAAACAGGAAAACAGAACAAAATTTTGATCTAGTGCAGGATTGCTGCAAATCAAAAGTAAAGTACAAGGTTCTTTCTTTGATTAAGTCTACTTTAAGAGTGCTCAGATTAATGAGTCAATTTTTCCAAAACACACAAATATGGGTGTGTATTTTGATGTGAAAGGATTTCTAGATCACATTACACTTCATTAATACATATATATATATATATATATATATATATATTATACATAATATATCCTTTGGTTAGCATTACAGTAGACTATATGAACAGGCTTTTAAGCATGCTGTAAGAAAAGTAGCTCATAACCCTATCTTATGATTGTGCATTTCAGTGGCACAGTTTTCTTTTTCTATTTGGAATACTATTTATACACAAAAACTGACTTTAGCGTTCATATGATATGCAACTGGTAGGTATGTGTGTGTGGAGTAGGTGTGTATTACAGATCTGGCCATTCAAATTGCGTGTGGGAAGGAATGTGGTCTCGCGTGACACCGGTGTATTATGCGGGAACACAGAAAATGCTTTGACACAGGAAAGACATGATCAGTAGGGGGCAGTCATGTAACACACTGAACTGAAGCGGCAGCAAAGATCACCGCGAGATACTGCATTCGCTATAAACTGGAGCTTAACCATCAAACATTGTTTATTTTTTCTGTGGATGAAAAAAAACGGGTAAATAAACAACCAGTACGTACACCAACTGTGCTCATGAACATAGGCATCTGATACAATATGTGCATATGCAGAGAAAGACTTCAGACCAGTGCCGACCCGAAGGGTTGAGGGGCCCTAGGTGAGATTAAAAAGATTTTCAAAAATTTCAAGATATATATATATATATATATATGCGGCTGAATAAACATGGAGGTAGCACAATCTACAATCTGGATAGCACAAAACATTAGAACTTTAAAAGCAGTTATGGATATATAACTTATGAAACATATCAAGCTTAATGGTATGTGTACATCATGGTGATAAATGATCTGTCCAGAAATGTAAAGAGATTTATGTGTTATAATGTGTTGCACTTTATATTTGTTGGGCTCTTTAAGAATGTGCTCCTCCCCATTGAGTATACATGAGGAACATATGGTGTCAGTGAGTGATATGTCCTGTAGGTGACATGAGCTCTGTTAATAAAGAGTATAATATTCCCATGTCGTGGTCACAGTGTCAGTTTATGGGACACAGTTTACAACAGTATGGTATATATATATATTTATAAAAATACAATAAAAAAAGAGAATAAAAAAATAAAAATTCACATTTTTATTGATTAAAACTAACATAATATGACTGTTTTTCCCCCTTTTTCTTTCACTTTGAACAACAATGGAGCTATACTTCACATAACTTCTGGGGTTTCTTCTTAGCAGCAAATAAAGAAGTGTTTTGG
>JAUCMU010000097.1:24164835-24183837 GCA_032275025.1 Enteromius treurensis
GTGTGTGTGTGTGTGTGTGTGTGTGTGTGTGTGTGTGTGTGTGTGTGTGTGTGTGTGTGTGTGTGTGTGTGTGTGTTCTCACGTCAGACGAATGAAACAGCCACTACAGACCAAATATATCGATCTGACCTCTGACTTTTCTCTCTGTGCTCCTGAGAGAAACTCATCAGTAATGAGAAGCTGTGATTTCAACAGAACAGACCATAAGAGAGTAAGACAGACAAAGAAAGAGAAAGTAAAAGAGAGGGAAGTGTTATAACACTGTAAAATAAAGGCTTGACCTCTACTCTCTGCCTCTAAAGATAAAACAATTCAAATAACACTGAAAGTGGTACTTTTTTACATAGACATTAACTATAGCTAGAAATGGAGATAAACTACACTGGGCACAGGATTGATCAATCATTCACTCACATCTACCTATTGCTTATTTTAACTTCAACAAATCCTAAAATCAGCATCTTTTGTGCTACCTCAATTACAGTAAAAGAAATGAACTGGAATTAAAAATTCATTCATTTTATTCCTGAATGGCACACAACCCTAATAGCTTTAAGAGGAAGATCAGTCATATAAAACCCAGAACAAGATGAAGGTCTGTGTGAAAATTGGTGAATGTAGGGTAGCTCTTGGAATAGTAAGGGGGGAAAATGATCTGTTAAAAAAAAAAAACATCTACTCACCCAGTAAATGTGAATAGGCCAATTAGTGTTTATGATTGTGTCAAGACCACCACCATATTGTTAAGAAGAGGACGGACAGGGTATAACTGATACAAAGTTTATTTAACAAAATTATGAGTTCACAGAAGCAGGAGCAGATGAGCTGGTCAGAAACAGTGAAGTTGAAACTTTCTGAATGGGTAACACAAAGATAACAGCAGTCCTTTCCTTTGCAAAGTTTGAAAATCTTTTCCTTTCCTTTGCGAAGACAGCACAACCACACACGCTGGAGAGTAGAGGAGGGAATCCACAGAACCTGGAGAAGACACAGATTACGAGGAGTACACACGGAGAGAGGCACGGAAAGTACAAAGGTAAGTACTAGATCAGTAATGCTGATGTTGCATCAATGAGCTTGGACACTGGCAGAGATGTGGTGTGTGGTTTTGTACTGTGGGTGATTGGGCAGGTGATGGGCATCAGGTGGCGGTGGCAGGTGATCAGAATTCTGGAGGGAGTGAGCATTGTGACTGGGTGAGGGTGGAGCCTGGCATGTCTGTGACATATATACAAACACACATACAAATCCCCTAGTGCTCTGAAAAACATGGTCACAAAGGACTTGGCAGCTCCGGGCAGTACTGCTGTGCTAACAAGACAGAGAAAAACAGACTTAAATCCAATAATGTAAATGTCAGAAGCTAAAATTAGAGTCACATTTACAAATCTCAAAGGGGTCACTTTATAATTACACAGTGGCTGTTTGATCACAGTGGGTAACGGACAGCATCACACATCGTAAATTCATTTGCTCTGGACCTTTCTATTGTTCTTCACTGACCTCTTTGCTCTCTCTGTAACCTCTGTGTCTTGGAAAATGATATACAACTTATTTCTGCAGTGTCCTCTCTGGTTAATCAAGTAATGGTTCACCGCAGTTGGTTACTTCAAATGTCACTCAGGGGGGGTAAAAAAAATGTGTGAAAATAAATCAAATACTTCTGAGAGCTTTTTATGGCATTTCTGCCTGTTTTGATGCCAGAATAGAAATATACAATAATAGGCCATCAGAAAGAGCCAGTTTCAGTTTACAGTTGGTCTCGCCGTCCAATAAAAAACATTCACATTTAGAAACACAGGCAGCATTTACATACCAGATGTGAGTAGCTCTCAATAACAGCTTAGTCATTGAAGCATCCTAAATATTAAAAGCAGAAGAATTTGTCAAATTTGCATAAGATTTCTACATTAAGTCTCAGAGTATGAGTCACAGACGTTCCTCCTGACCTTTGAATTTTTTGGCAGGTAGGACTTACTGATGCATGTCGGACATTTTGCAGCATTAGGAGAAAAAAGCCATTTACAAAGTGTGCATCAATTTCTTCCAGATGCATGTTGGGTAAGTGTTTGGGGAGCTGAGGAACAAGGTCAATAGGTGGAGAGAATTATGCATAGACCCCCAAAAGCAGGTGCATTTAGAAATGCACACACACTTTCAACATGCAATTCTGTCATCTCAATCATGCCACAAAATACACTTTAATATAATGCTCCTTGAAGATGATGCATTCATCCATACACCACAGACGCTGGAGAGTCAAGGAGGGAATCCACAGGACCTGGAGAAGACACAGATTACGAGGAGTAAACACGAAGAGAGGCAAGGTAAGTTCTAGATCAGTAATGCTGATGTAGCATAAACAAGCTTGAATAAAGCAACACAAAGAATGTGGAGGTAACAATTGCAATTGCACAATCACGACACAAACTACACTTCAGCGTACGATAATAATGCTCCAATGACTATGCATTCAGCAACATTAAAGTATTCCTGATTGAACATTTAAGTATAAATAAAGCAACACGAAGAATTAACAGTCCACATGCAACAGGGAAAATAATCAATAAAATATATGTGGTATTTGAGAATGAAGTTAAATAAAGAAATCCAGGAAGCAAGAGAGCTGGAAGATGGCAAATATTCCTACATATGTAATAGGCTTCTCAAACAATATAGAATATGTTTCACAGAAAACAAATGCAACTTATCAAAAGCAAATCAAACGAAGGGCATTAAAGGCATCTTAACATCAATAAAATGGGATGCTTTTGTTTTAGAAGCAAAATTGTGCATAACATTTTGAGAATTCGGCTCGGTTTCATGAGCCTACTGTCCTTCCATGTTGACTACTGCCTACGTAGACAGCTGCTTTTTAAGTGACACAACTGATTCAAATAGAGTTTGACATCTGCTTGTTGTTAAGCTAACTTTCTTGTATCAAGCCTAATAATCCAATAATAGGTGGCTTATCAAAATATGTTAACCACAGTTTTCCACCATTAATCGGGTATGTGTCACGTGTGGTCATAGGAACAGAACGTAGAGAGTCGTCGTAGCATTTAAACATTATTTAATCTTCACAAAGAATACGAAGGAGCACAGAAACACACACTCTTACATAGACATTTACGGACGCTAACTAAAGGACAGAAGGCAACTTATAAAGGGAAGACAATCACAGATAACGAGTGGGACACACCTGACACAAATGACTAATTAACTAAACTAGGTCACAGGGAGAAACAAAGAGCACATGGGGATAGAAACAAAAACATTCCTATGTGTTACACAGAGAGGTTGTGAGAGAAAAACACTGACATGGCAGATTCGGATAGGATTAAAATCATCAAGTACGTCTGTGAAAAAAAACATTCTCTGACAAACCCCTGTAAAACTAGTCCCATCCAAATACGGCTTTACTTTTAGTCATTATTTAGGTAGGGACAATATTCTGAATGGCTTTGACAGAATTCAAATGAGCCATTTTAATCTAGATAAATCTATAAAATTAAAAATAATAATAATCTACATGTATGGCCACCCCTAACATATATATATATATATATATATATTTATTTTATTGCTCATAAAAATTTAATCATTTTTGAGTCCTACCTTTGACTGAAGCCTTAACATTTTTTTATGTTTTTCTCCAAACCATGTCCATTATTTTAGGGTGGGGGTGTGTGTATGCATGTGTGTGTCTAGTAAAAACAGTCACCAAGTGTCATCTCATTCTGATGAAGCTACGATTTTTAACAATTTACATTCTAATTTTTTTATTTGTATTTGTTCTCTTGTATGATACACAGAGGTTGTGCGGGGGACGAGTGTGTTCAACTGTTATTATAATCTGAATGTTATGGAGTTGATTTGCCAGTAATTTATTCTGTATGAAAGTGGCATTTCCACAGGGCGCTGGTGAACGGGGTTGATGAGGGTCGCAGGCTGGGCTAATGGGAATTCAGACAATGTGTGGCCCCACTTTGACATGAACAGAAATGGAAAGGTCTGTAATATCAGTGCCAGTAATCCATTAACTTTTAAAGTTAATTAAAGACAAACATTTGAATGGCTTTTGGCACTGAGGATGTAGGCCTGTAATATGAGAGCATGGTGGAGTGTATGTATGTATACCCTCTGTTTTCCTCATTCAATAGTCTGTTTCTCTCCAAAGTATATCAAAATATGTAAAACTGGTCACAAACCTCTGGTTCACATGAACTTTAAGTAAATAAACATAAATAAGTAATAATTTACTTTAATAGAAGTAATCTATTAATGAGCCTAACACTGACTGTAAGGTATTTTTTTTTTTTTTTTTTTTTTTTTGGCTTGCACATTAAAAGTACCTAAATGTGGTAAAACCACAGCATGGCAACTACTTTCCACTGTAAGCATTGGTGCAGTCAAGACACTTTTAGCGTATTCATGAGTTGATATTTCCGTGATTACTTAATCAACAACCCTTTATTAAAAGCAACATACTGTATACTGTAGAGCTAAAAGAAGCAATGCAGTGGCAAACCAAAAAGACAACACGACTAAACAACTCACATATCCAATTGTGCATTTATCGGCTACATACTGTAGGATTTGAACATAAATCACTTCACATGCTACACCATTTATTTACAAGTTTATATTAAAAAAAAAAACACCAAGAAGGCTGGAGTGAAAATGAGTGCATAAATGCAACAGGTTTTGCTTTTTTTTGTAGCCATAGTTAAGCTTATCATCGAATTAAAAGATTGCAGGATTATTTAAAGTCTCATTACAGTTTTCTTTAAAAAAATCTAAATAATAAATACATAAAATAATAAATAATATAATTGTCTCAACTGTGCACCCATTTCTGATTGAGGTAAAGGCAGGCATGCAAAGTATATGTATATATATATATATAATAATAAAAAATAAAAAACTAACTGGGATAAAAATTTTCATCAATGACAATCAAATGTGACAAAAAAGCTATAATTTGTGGGTTATAATCATATCATTCTAAAAACAGTCAAGTGTTGTCCAACTTTAAACATGGTTTCTCTGTCAAAATGAACATGAAGAGGCACTCAAAGTATGATTAAAAGCTCATTATACTCTAGGAGTTCAAAATGAGACCAGTCGCTCAAATTGAACTTTAATATCATACATAGAAAATTAGATTCTGAGAACAATTGAAAAAAAAACACCAAAAAACAAGCCTTCTTTTTCTCACATCTTTCCTCATATTACGTCACTTTATCACTTCTTAAAATCTGAAAGGTCAGGTTACAATATCCTTACTATACGCTTTAAAACATCACACAGTAGAAAAAAAATATTTTGTCCAACTCTGCCAGAAAATATGTAACATTGCATTTTATTAATTTATATACAAACATATTACAAAAATTTAATACATTTTATTAATTTAATAATTTATTTATTTTCACTGATAAGTAACTGCATAAAAATCAAACACATGGAATTATCAACTGCGTTATAAAATGTTTGAAATTTTGCACCAGTAAATTGGCTCACTTTTAGTGAAACTTTAGTTTACTGGAGATTAGTTTAGTCTGGAAATACTTTTCACTATTGTTCTATCCTGTGTTTTAACCGGTGCACAGTCTGCTTGAATAAATGCTTCAGTGTACTGCATGTTGTCATCTTTCATGGCCATACAGGAGAACAAAAAGAAAACGTGTAATTAAAGCTGCGTGTCTGTCATTGCCTATTCCACACCTCACATTCTCTCCTTATATGTTTCACTCTGTTCCTCCTCCATTCTGGCTCATTCTGTTTAATCACTGTTCAGATGTAATCTGCATTTCAAACTTAATGAACAAGTAATGATGCTCCTCCATTAAACTGCGGGTGTCGTGGTGAGCCTAATCATACATATGGCCCTCCTCCCGCTGTTATGGTCCACGACTTTTCTCTGATGAATTACAAATTCACAAACTATCACAATTCTATCAAAATTCTACCCTTTTTCCCAGAATTGCGAGTTATAAAGTCACAATTGAGAGATATAAAGTCACAATTCAAATCAAAATCTTGGAATTCTGACTTTATAACTTAAAAAAATGTGTGATATAAAGTTGCATTTCTGACTTCCATATCTAGTCCATATCTGAGTGAAAAAAATAAAAATAAATATGACTTTATATCTCGCAATTCTGAGAAAATAGGTCAGGATTTTGAGTTTGTATCATGCAATTACTAGAAAAAAAAGGCACAAAAACATGATTTTTTTTTTTTTATTCAGTGATGGAAATGGGCCTCCATAAATATGTAAATATGTATTTTTTTTTAATTAATTAATTTATTTAAATGCCAATTACTGTCATCTTGCATAAAGCATTGTTAGCGATATTAGACATTCAACTACAAGAATGCAACTCTTAAATACCAAACCACATACATTTATAACTTTACTGTCTTCTTTTACTTTACTGTACGCCATTTATTCCAAACTGAGTTAAATTATGCATGCATTCAACTACAACAATATACTGCTAAACCAAAGGCGAGGAGAAGCATGTGAACTACCCAGCAAAAACAGATGATGTTGCAGGTTTCTACATCTGCTGTGTCTTTGTAGTCAAACAATGCAGTGTTTAACGTCTCAGATGGTGTCTGCCACAGATTGTCTAAGACAATTTCTCTGTACGGAAAACTGCTTTCATCCGCAGCTGTTCAAGCCACGCTGAGCAATGGAAAACGTCCAACTCTAAAGTTGCAATCTATCCAGTATATGACTGCAAGCTGCTCTCAAAACTACCTGCTTTGCTGCACACAATACGCCCGCTACAACAAGTAATAGACTCCTGTGTAAATAAATATCTCTCAATGGTACCTTCTCATATCTAAAATATGTATGTATATATATATATATAAGTAGGACCAGTATGTATAGTGTAAACGAAAAGACAGACTGAAAAAAAATCTTCCACAGACCAGCAGACAGAGAGCCTCATTAGCGTTTCACAAAAAACTGTGATGGAAAAACGCAATGACTCAGAGTGTCGTGGGACGTGAGAGCATTTTTCATTGAATTTATACCTCTACTTCAACTAAATCAATATAAGAGCTTGACCTCTGACCACCACTGTTCAAAACCGGTTGGCATTTTATGAGTCTGGGACAAAACCGATTTACAAATTCACCAGAGTTTCTGTAATAGATGGATTAAAGCAGAAGGATGCCGACAGCTCAGCAGCATGAGATTATATTTGATGTGTGTCTGTAATGAGCTTCACTTTGCTTTCATAGACGCATGATCATAGAATCCGGTCAGTGTTTCTCTAGGGATGTGGATGCTGGGTTATTTATCCACTGGAAATAGCTGTAAAGGGTGAAAAAAAGCACTTGAAATTCATCAGTCAAAACGCTCAAATCAATTTACCGCCTTGAACAAATAATGCAACTTAATGTCACCCTGGAAAAGGGAAACACATTGGGCTATTTTTTTTTAAATAATAACAGGAACAGACGTGTGTCTAAATGTTCTGTCAGTTATAAAGAGTGACTGTCTATGCATAACCTTACACTTTATCTTTATAATATGATATTCAAGTTCCAAACATCTGAATTATACTGTGTGTGTGTGTATATATATATATATATATATATATATATATATAAAACAGTGAGACAGTCTAAATTATTCACATGCACCGAAGAAGAATGCATTGCAATATTAGTTCCTCTTCAGGAACTCAAGCTGTGTTAAACACACTGGGAATGCTTTCAGTGTGTCCGGCTCTGAATAGCATGTGCAATCTGTCCAATGAAAAGCTGGGACGTCATAGTTGGATGAGGTCATCGTCCCCCTGTCAACATAAAAGCATGTGGAATGCAACTGGCGTTATCTTCCTGTCATTCAGCTAAGCGCAATGTCTGTTCATTAAATATTTTGTGAGTCTTATTTTTTGTTGTACTGTATGTCAACAAATATGGCAAGCGGAAAGGGTGAGAGTAGCAAGTCACGCCAGTTTAAGCAGTGTGTCCACCCCTGCAAATGTTAAATCACTGCAGGACACACACACACTATGTATGTGGCTTGCTTGAGAGCGAGGCATGCAGAGGCGGCTCTCAAGGGAGCCCACTGCCCTCATCGTGAGTAGCTTCCTCTGAGTGGTGCCGCCGGTCGTGGGGTTCACAGAGAGATCTGGCAGAAGTTTCAGAGATGGGCGAGTACCTATCTTTGTCCTCACCTGTCAGATCCTCTAGCCACAAAAAAAGGAGCTACTTCCCCCTGTGCTGCTGGACCATCATGGCCTTGCACCTAAATACCTATAGTCAATTTAGTGCAACCATATGTTCCTGCACTGACCTTTAGATCTACCATTGATAACTTGCTTGTCGTGCGCAAGAATAAACTCTCTATGGCAGGTGGTAAAACTTTCTGTATGGGCCCTAAACTATGAAATAAGCTGCCACATAATATTTGTGATGCATCCGCTTTCCAGACCTTTATGTCGCAACTTAAAACCCATCTATTCCAGTTGTGTTCTAAATAACATATTTTACCTCTTTTAATCGGTAAGTGTAACTGTGTGATAATATCTGACAGGATTTTTAATGTAGTAAAAGCTGCATCTCCCATACAACTTTACAAGGAGAAAACAGTAAGTGTAGGTCATTCATTAGAAGTCATATGGGGTGAGTGTGATATCAGCTGTGAAGCAGGTACACTGCTGTCTGTTTGACTCATTCTCCTTGTCGGCGTAAGACTAATGAACTCCTGTGCTGGTAAAAACCACTCAATAAGCAACTCTGGCCAGCGTGCAACACTAATCGTGATGCATCCTCCGCCGTATGTCTGTGACGGCATTTAGCTCTGCCTATGCTGCATTTGCTCTTTAATGGGACACAAGCTTATTTACTCTCCTCAGGCAGCGGTTGAGATCTGCTTGGAGATGATGAGGGATGTTCAATCTGTTTGCAATGTCAGGATGAACATAATTCACCCAGCCGCAATGCCACACCATTTTATTTCAAATAAATGCATGCATAAATCTACATCAATTTGGGGGATTTTATTTACAGCTATGGTACAGATAACCATGGATAATATAACAATAATATTATCGTTCTATATTGCAATATTATATTTATTGTTATATCTTAATTCGTTTCTTCAGCATTTGAATTTAATGCTAATTTAATAGCATAAATAGCCACATTTTATTAATACTCCAATAACACATTTACTATTTATCTATGCTGACATTAATAAGTAAATAAATTGATAATACTGTAACAAAAAAAATATATAATTTTTGTCATAATTTTTTTTTACAACATTTTCATATTTTCAATGATAATTTTGGCAGGTTTTGTAAGAAATGTGTTTTTTTTATTTTTTTTATTTTTTTTTTGTACTGAGGCTGAGCCTTATTGAAATATTTCTGGACAACCACATGAAAGCCAAAAATAAATAATACTAATAGTACTAATTATAATTATTTAAAAAATATAATAATTTCACACACAGTACACAATTGTACTGCAAAGAAAATAGATTTTGTTATTCCATAATAAACGTATAGAAAGAGAACAAAGAACATAGAAAATGCACTAAGAAAAAAAATGAAACACACAAATAAATATAAAAAATATATTAAAAAAAAGAAATTGTCTTGACTTTAAGAGATGATTCAGATCGCAAAACAGTTTTGTCCTTGAAATAGCTCTTTCACCACATCTTGTGCGTCCTTCTCAAGTCATGCATTTCCCTTCCTTTCATTTCAGCTTGTTACATTCAAAAGCTATGGTGCTAATGGGACTCAAAAAGCTTACGTGATTATTTCCTTCATTTTCTGAAAGCAACTAGCAAACATTATCACATTTACATGTTGAGTGCTGCAAGTGCAAATTGACCCATTCAGTGAGATCTTGCTGTGTGGGAATTATCCAGTACGCTTTGCTGCAATGACACCCCAGACTTCTTTGAGGTTTACAGAACGAAACATAAAAGCATCTCTGAATGGAAGCAGACCTTGTCTCTCTAAATCACACACATCTTTTGCCTCACAAACGTTCTGCTGGGCTGCCTTGACATTTCCACACACAATGGAAGTGAAACATTTCAGCTTGTGAACCTGTGTCAAGACCTAGACGTATGGAAAATCTTGCAATAGTTTTCTCTGGCTTCTTTTAAACATTTTATTACAAGCTTGACAGATACCTTTATAAAATCACCGCACCAATTGATATCCTTACAGCCTCATAAACAGGACTTGCTGCAAAGGGAGGAACTTTTCAGAGAAGGTTTTCGTCTGCTACAACAGTCCAATAGTTATGTTAAAACTAGTGGTGGGCCATTAAATGAGCGTGAGTAATCTTGATAGTGATATTACAATAGCCAGTCTTAAAAGTTTAGGTGATCTGGCTCTTTATTTGAATTTATTTATTTATTTTATATATCAAAATATATTAAACGTGCGTGCGGTTAGAGGATCTACAGCATATCTTGTTGGCTAACAATCACCATTGTTCTTAATCACGCACAAGGAAATATATATAGTTGTGTCAATTAGTTTGCCTTAATTTCCAGCAGGTTGCTTTAAGACCTTGAAAGATCTCTCTATGACTTTCAGATATCCTGTCTACATTATGATAACACTGCCGTGCATTTGTGCAAATCAACACCCTTCCAAGTGAACAAAAACTTGCTGCTCAGCTTTGGCAGCTCTTGGCTCCCCTGCATCTGCTTGAGTTTCCCACAGAGCGTTGAACATCAGGCCTGTTTGCCAAATGCGACAACACAGGAAAACGAGTCCCAGACGGGGAGGACAAAGACGCAGAGAGATGTGCAGGTGGGTGATGGGGGAAAATAACGGGTTAGAGCATGCAAATGCTCTGCTTCTCGCAGATGGCTGGTTAAAAAAATAAAAAAAAATAAGGTAAGGGACTTTGAAGCAAGTAAAAACTCTGCAGTAGACAACACGACAATGCACAGCTGTTCAGAGAACATGAGCACTAATACTATACAGTAATAGATTAATAATGCATCTCACATTCATTTCATTTGCAATGTTCTGGAAACAGAATGTGTGTACTTCATAAAAAAGATACATAAAGGTTAAAGAAATATTGCAGCCAGATGCCCCCTTCACCTTTGCACCAAGACCTGAATGCAATGGAAATCTTGAAGGACGAAACCACAGAGGTTGTTTTCAGATTTTATTATGAACTTGAACAGATGCCTTTATATTATGCGTGTGCGACATTCCCTTGACATCCAGCACACAAACCACATTAATGCAATAACTAGTGATGCAAGAAGTGAAGCTTTGACAATTGAACCCTGCCTCTGATGAAGTATTTTTTATAAAACGTCCCACAAACCTGCTCTGATGTCCTGATTTGAATAGAGTGATTTGCAATACACCCTTTGAATCCAAATCTGAATCAAATGACTAGTACGTGAGCCTACACACACACAGTAGTTTAACTGATTCAGAGTTTCAAAAAGCTAATTTGTTTATAATAAATGGAATCAATAATATTAATATATGTAACGTACAATGTTTTCATTAAACTGTGATCATGTAAAAAAATAATAAACATTTAACATAAATAAATAAATAAACTAAATCTTCAAAGGTTTTTTTAAAAGCAAGCTTTTACATACATATACAAATTATTAATTTATTGGAATGCAAAATTACTGTACAAACTGTTACAAATCTGTTGGTCATCCAGAAGATGAGTTGTCATGTTGTTGTTTACCATATGTACATGAATGACCTCAGTGCAGAACTGAGTGTGATGCCAACTGGACATTATGTCCCACCCATCTGAGGTGATGCGGGGGAGAAATCAAAGCTCACTACTTCCAATGCCAGATTCATGCTGCTTGCATTTCCATAAACGGCACAACAACAAACATGTTTCAGTCTTTCGCAGTTTTTGTTAGCTTCAGACCCACACATGGTTTGTTAACAGGTAGCAGCTCAAAAAAGCTTTGGCGAGTCTGTAAACGCTTCAACACACAGTGTCTTTGTAATAGGTTTAATGAACTCATAAAGCATTGATGTAAATTAATGTGGTTTTGCTTTATTTCCCATTTGACAAATTCTAGAAAATTAATCAATCAGTATAATTCTACACGCAAAGTATACACTTTATAGCACACGGTAGCACACTATTTCATCTCTTTTTTGAAGGATTTGGCACAGTTCTTCTGGATTTAGTCTGTCTCAGTATGTTCTGTTACGTTAGTATGTTAGTACAGTATGTCATTCCAGACAGACTGGGTGATGATCAGATCAGATCTCTATATGTAGAACTGGCTGTTGTCAGACTCCTTGCGCAGACAATGTTCTCACTGCATTATTACAAGTAATGACACAGTTAATTTGCACAGTACTGTACATATATATGTAATTTAACATAAAATTGGTTCACACGATTTGTTAGAAACTAAACAACAATGTGCAAGAATTCTGTTATGGACTTAAAGGTAATATGTTCTCTGCCAAATTGAACATAATTGTGCTTACAATATAACACAATATCAGCTTATTTACTAAACTATTGTATATAATCACATTTAAACTTGTGATATTGTGGAAAAAAAATCAGCATCATTGGGATACTTCTCTTCCTGCTCATGTAATATTGTAGACTTATTTTGCTGCTACATATTTGTCAATAGTCAACTGTAAGAAATGTAAAATTATGTTTAGCTACGGGGGCAGGACCAATGTCTAAGATATTATATATACTGTATATATTTTTTAAGGAATTAAGTTAATGAGTTAAACTGACAGGTCTAAAGCAACAAATATTGGGGAAACAAACAGACTAACCAGTGTGACTCCAAAAGCCCCATTACCATTCTATCTTATCTAGCTGTATTGTATTTTGTGCCAATGCAGATTCCAAATTCAGCTACCAAAGTACAAATAACAGCACTGAGTGACATTTCTGTTGCCATCATTAATCTCTCTGGTCTGTCTCTGTCTTTCGCACGTATAAATGAATCACCTCTGTTGGATGGCAGCATTGTGCTTGGCCATGATTATCCAACTTATAATTGCCCAGGGTTTGCTCTGAAGTTGATGAATGTGGCTCTGCCTGTAATTCATAAATATGTTGCGCTTCATCACAGATTGCAGTCTGTGAGGGAACTCTAGCGAAGCCTGGTGCTTTTAATTGAGATACTTAACATGCATGACAAATGAGGCAAGTCTACACAAGGCAGGTTCATCACGCTTACTTTCTCCCCTATGGAAGGTATGAATCATTACACACATATTACGGGAGATATGAAGTCAGCTCCCACATTTAGGGGGTTATGCTGGGACCTGAATAATTAAGACTTAAGACAATAATCAAGAGGCTTATTCTCATTATATAAACATATATGTTTTAATAGCATTTTCCAGTTCCATAATGCTGCAGCGTTTGACCAGAACTTTAGTCAGAGTTAGTGCTGTCAAACGATATATAACGTTTATTAAATATATCCATATATAATATAATTTATATAAATATGTAAATACTATAATAATCTATTACATGTAAAAATGAATCCTTTGACTGCAAACTTTTGATGGTATACAAAAATATACTTTAAAGTCATTTCTGTTGAAATGCAACATATCTACATATTTTTGCAACGGTGAAGGTGCAATTTAGTATACTGAAAGTGGCTGTGCTTTAATGTTTGGCATCGCGCATGAAGTATGACAGGATGAATGATCTGTGCTGTGTGCAGGACATTAGCTTGTGGTAATGTTCAGTTTGTCGCTTGCATCGAATGCACCATTCATCAAAAGTACCGTGGCTGTCGCTCACCCTCTCAGCTTATTGACAGTTTCTTATTGACAGAACAATGGGCTTTGAGCACAGCTGGAGATGCCTGGAGTGGAATTGATCGGGGGATTTATAGAGTGTTTGGGATAGTGCAGCTTCAGGGTGGACTGAAGCGGACCTGTGGAGTCCAAGGATGTGCTGGACTCACCGAGACGCTAATAGTACAGCTGCTTGTAAATGTCTGGGGAAAACATGACCTTAGACAGCTTGAGTCCCTCAAAAGCACCATCTAACCCAGGCAGGATCAGCTTCTATAAACAGTGCAGTAAAAATCTACGAGTCACCTAAAACCTGCAGCAGACTTTTAGCGATAGACGTTCGGGTTGTTGGCATATGAATCAAAATGGCAATATATAGGCTCGTGGTAATACAAGAATTCAGTGCTTTGTCATGGGCCTATTGCAGATGAGTATTGATCTGAAAGCCTCATTTCACATATCACAAAGGGGTGAAATGAGAAATATTTTTTTTCATATTACAAAGATCTCGACATTGCTCTGATGTAGGTCACCAAACCCAATTTACACTGAAATTTGGCTCATATTCATTAAATTATATATATGGCTCACCTTTATGGAATTTTGATGGCCGTTTTATCATGCCAGAAAATAGTAAGTATGATTTAAAAATGAAATTTCTATTATAATTTTCTCCATTTATTATACAGATGACTGTCTAAGCATCTAATTATTGACCTTTATCAGTAACTGGATAAATTAAATTTATGAAAACACACCAGCTTTTTATTTCTTTGATGAAATGCCCTTCATCCCGTGATCTATTTCTTCAAACTTCTTTCCTCCAGACGGCAAACAAACAGCACACAATCGATCACCGTCTGAGTTTTAAATGCCAAGATTCTCACTACACAGGCTAGAAATTAACAAAGTTTTTGGGAGAGATCCACCGGTTTTAAGCCTACAATACAGCCATATTCACTTTAACACAATTTGCCAAACACTGCTGAAATTTAGAGTCTCAGCTTTCATACATTATCCATTAACTGTGAATGTAATATATTTAATTTTAACCTTTAGATCATGCATTTATTTTCTTATGCTTCCTTTGGCAATACACTTTGGGAGATATAAAGCCATAAAGTCATAAGTACTCCATTTCTCAGCATTAACTGTGACATGTATAAATTATGCAGATTATTGTTTATTCTTTGACTCTTTGTTGCTTAAATTTATGTTGGATTTGTCACTTTTAGTTATTTGGTGATATTAAGAGCTCAGTGATACTTTATTTTAAGGTGTCCTTGTTACAAATTGCATATCGTACTTCTTATTATTATTATAATAATTAATTATGCAAAATTACATGCAGAAACCCTACACCAAAACCTAATCCTAACTTGAACCATTTAGAAAGTACACATAGTTAAATAACATTACCCAGTACTTAAATGTATAATTACACAAGGACATGTTAAAATAAAGTGCAACCAAAAGCTCATATCTTGGTCTTGGAGTTGCACTTTATTTTACAGTATGCATACTTACAGTACATGTTCTTACAATGTAACTACCTAAGAAAATACTGATAACATAAGATTACTACAGTATATTGGGTAAGGTTAGGTTTAGGGGTAGGTTCAAGGTTAGTATCTAGTTATAATCTAGTTATTATAGTTACAATAATAAGTACATAGTATGTACATAAGGTACAGAAATGTAAAATGAAGTGCTACTGGTCTTGGTCATTGTATGTTGTTTATCTGTTAACTAATGCTACATTTAGATTAATAGGTAGTAGTATACAGGTTGTCTATAAGTATGCTATTGATCGGGATTTATGAAAAAAAATTTCTGCAGTAAGTAACTCTCTTAAGGAGTCAAATTGCTGAATAAAATTGCTTTTGCGAACAAAAAGTATTCTCGTAAAATTACTGTTGAACCCCTGATGTCACATGCATTATTTTACTGAAGTCTTTGCTTTGTTTCTGGACCTTGATCATGTAAGGACACTTGGTGTCTATGGAAGGGACAGGGAGCTCACGGATTGCATCACAAATATCTTAACTTGTGTTCTGAAGATGAACAGAGGTCATAAGGGTTTGGAATGACACAAGGGCAAGAAATTTTTGACATAATATAAATTTTTTGGTTGAACTAATCCTTTAAGTAATATGGAGTCATTGAATCACTCACTCAACCGATTCACTGTGTTCTAATAAATGAGAATGCAGTCAAACATGCCCAAAAATCAGTTAACAGTACAATATAACAAAAATCATGATATACACTCTCCACTGGTCCGAACAGCATGGGTATGTGACAGCAAAAATAAAAGGACAGGATGCGTTTTTCCTGCTGGAGAAATCAACCCACAATGACCCGCAGCTCTCATGCACAGATTGTTAATAAACACAATGGCAAAAAGCCCTGAGTGTGAACACCCACACGGGTCACAGGCAGAGAATCACAGCAATCAGCTAACACATTGCTAACACAATCATCCACTGCAACAACCACAACCGCCAAACTACCACTAAAAAAATCAAGATTAAATCCAAGAACATCCATCATGGATGTCTGTAGCTTGAGACTGAAAAAAATAAAATAAAATTTTAAAAAAAGAACAAAACAAAACATAAACAAACGCGGATCCTCCACTGATTGTATGCCCAGTAAATCATTATTTGATTATAGTCATTGCACTGGTTTTGTGACCACTAAGTATTAAGACTGAACCTAAACCTAACTTATGTTGCCTTGCATTTTCTTAGCTTGGCCTTTAGTTCTTCTGTAGTCAACTGTCTGCATAAGTTGTCTCTTGCCGTTTGGATTAATACCTAGTTTTGTTTATTTTGGGGAATTACTCCTCAGCTTTTGCTCAACCTGTCCTCCAACCAATATGCCCGTATAGGTTGTTTGTCCAAGTCTCTAAAATATGACCTAGCAGAGCGCATACTACAGTTGCACCGCTATCGGCAACAGAACATTTTCATATAAATGTTTTGTACTCTTTTATCTGCGTCTTAATTCTGGTTTCGTGTAGCTCAGTTGGTAGCATATTACGTTGTTTTATGATGACATATAGTCACGTGATCATGTGATTTTCTATTTCTTTAAGGGGTAGGTTTAGGAGTGTAGGTTTAGTAGGATAGGTGTGGTCATTCGTATGAATTAAACCTAGTAAAACATTTTCAAAAAGGTAAGTGTAAAAAGTCACATTTTGATTGGTAATGACAGTCATACGTCATTTCATGACGCCATGCAACACTGTCATTATTTTTTACGCCCCTTGGAGTGTGCTTAACTTTAAAACTTAAAAATAAGTTCTAATAAGGTGCTACATAAGTATGACCCTACAGGGTCGTTTTTTGGAGGACAGGATCCTTTTGCTTGAACTTTGGAATGTTTTTGTCAACTGAGGATTGACTTTTGTTAAGTCCCCTACTATCTGTGGATTTTGGCCCATTTTCTTGAAACTTTACCAAATTCGATTGCATCTGAACATATCTAGAGTGTGTCTTTATGTTTGGGTTCACCAGCTCCATGTGACTTAAGGTATGAGAGTCTGATTTTCATTCCACTGAGTTCATATCTCTCTGAACCTCACTGTGACGTGCTGTTGAAAACAATTGTGAAAATAATCTTTGTCAATTTCAGAAAGTCTTTGAACAAGAAAACTATAAGGATCTTTAACTTTAAAAGACTTGAAACAGTAATTCAATCATAGTAAGAGTGCAGTGCATTTGCTTGTCTTTCATCAGTTGAATATGCCGGTTTGTTGGTTGGCACCAGTCGGCAGCCCTTCACTCATGGGTCTTCCCACTGAATCTCATTTGCATAATTAAGAGAAGCTCATTATTCATTGTGCTGTGTGTGATGTGACAGACATTTCCTGCACAGCAGCAACTAATTATTTTCCAGATACATTACACTGATATAATGTATTCCTCTGAAACTCCACTAATCACTCATAAAATGGGTGTTTCCATCCTCAAAGTTATTATTTTGTCCCTGCCATGATGTTAAGTACTAATTAAGCTTAATAAATCATTCACAGCCTTAAGTCAGCAAGTCTGGATATATGCAAGCTGTAAAGTTAGAATTTGTTTGAACTAGGGCTGCATTCTCCACGCTTTCAGTAAACACGTTGAATGCTTGTGCATTAGAGAGAAATGAACAGGAGACAACATAAATTACTATATGGATTACTGTAATGCCCTTCTCACTAAATTGCTACATAAGCTTCAGCTAGTTCAGGATTCTGCAGCTTGTGTTCTTTCTAGAACACCTTCTACTGAGCACATTTCTCCAGTTCTGCAGCAATTGCACTGGCTTCCAGTAAAGTATTGAGTTGAATTTTAAGATCTTACTTACTTACAAGGCGCTTCATAATCTTGCACCTCAATACCTTACTCAACATCAAGTTTACACCCCTTCACATGCTCACAGATCCTCATCTTCAATTTCTTGTTGCTTTTTAACAGAAGCTGATAAATCCATTTTAACCAATCAGCACTTATTCAGGTCAGGTGACAAGGCTACTATAAAAAGATGTGTTATCTGAGAATTTCATCAGAGCTGAATAAAAGTGATCAAGGCTGAGTAATTTTGGTGAACTTGCATAACCTGTTATCTCTTTTTCAGGACATAAATGAAAAATAAGAGCTGAAATGTTTTCATAGAACCTTGCAGAAGCAGTGCATTACAATGTTGAGGGAAAAGTTCTATGTATTGCATGGAAATAAAAACACTATTGATCTGCTTTTGCTCTCTCTCTCTCTCTCTCTCTCTCTCTCTCTCTCTCTCTCTCTATATATATATATATTAAGTATATGTCATGTTCATTATGGAGCTCAGCTTTAAAAACCTTTGGCTTGACGTACCTCATATTGAAACAGTATGTTTCTTTGGGATAAAAATAGCTAATAGACTTGTGATTACTTCAACAATTCAGTTTGTTGCCCCTGCATAGAATTCTAAGATGGTGAAATAACACTGAAATATCTATTGCAAAGCTTCTGCTTTATAACAAATAGGGTGTATTACTTCATATTGTCTAGTTTAATGCTATCGTCGTTCATTGTTTTGTTTTTAAAATAAAAAGAATTAAAACAAATATTTGGTAACCCTTTATAATATGGGGCCAGAATAATGCATAAGTTAAGCATTAATTAATGGTTAATTTGTTCACAATTAAGCATTAGTTGAGCAAAAACACACT
>JAUCMU010000097.1:24189014-24205920 GCA_032275025.1 Enteromius treurensis
TTTCTAATTGAATTCAATTCTCATTTAAAATAATGTTGTTAGTTAACCGGTTAATAATCGGTTAACGAGCGTCGGTTGTCGGTTACGAGAAATAACCGAAATGAGCATCCCTACAACTTACACAATGCTTGTTCCCTCATCTCAGGGAACCAAGGTTACTCAAGTAACTGGAACATTCCCTTAACATAATATAACCCTCTCTACCTACAAAATTGGAATTTTGGGTAAAATATAGATTTTTGCGTGCAGGGCAGGGATTTCAAAGTTATAGAATCTGGCAAAGGTAGATGGCAACAACCATCTGGCTGCCACACAAATGTCACCAATAGAAGTCCTGCTGGACTATGCCCAAGAGGAAGACATTCCTCTGGTGGAGTGGACCTTTACACCTATAGGGCACTGCAAGCCTGCTAAAGTATAAGCCTAGGCTATTATATCCACCACTTTACAGCGAGACAGTCTCTGTTTCATAACTGGCAGCCCAGTTATGAAAACTAGCAGAAAACTAAATTAAATTATGTTTAATCCAAGACACTCCAGGTGGCTGTGCAGCAGAGACATGTAGTGAGCACAGTGTTCTGTTCTAAGCTGGCTAACACCAGCCAGTTTTCGAGGTTATTCAGAATGCGAATCTGCAGCACTACCAAATTGGCCATGCCCTTGCCAATCATCTACACCTGAGCCTAACAATCACCTAACATGGCCAGCCACTTGTTTGCTAAGGCCGATGTAGTCCTGCAGGGCTTAAATGGAATGCGCCTTGAGCAGCCACCACCTCGTCCAAAAGGGGGGAATCTGCTGTCTCCTTTATTTTCAGCTCTGCTAACAGTAATGAGAGCAATATACATAACAGAAGTAACATGGGCCAAACAGGGGGCGTGCCATGTCTTGGTTTGGGAGTTTGGGAACAAGGAGGCTATTCCGAAGACTACCAAGTTAGGCTGAGATCCTCCACAGCCCTAGTAAGGATGCGGTTCAGCTCAATGTCAATGCAAGGCCATGCAGACTGAGTGAGGGGAGGGGTATCAGGCTCTTTGCTGGAACACTTTGCCCACTCTTCTGCATCAGATGCTGTTAATGACATGGAGTTGTCAGCTGCCGAAGAAAGCGAAGCCGCTTACAGCTGACAATTTTTTTGCACTTAAAATGAAATAGAAATATCTTTTATAACATATAATTATTTATTAATCATATCATTTTTATTTAAAATTTAAACTATAAAAATACTAATAAGGAAATAAATGATTATTATATTTAAAAGTTTCTAAAAAAGATCAAACATTTTTACTTTAGCTAATTATTAATATCATATCTTCCACCAAGTTTAGGATGAATAAGCCTTATTTATGGATCTCAAGTATCAAACTGTTTTAAAAGTTTAAAGAAAGTCTTTTATAATTAAAACAATGGCCTAATTTACCACTGTACAATAACAAACGAGCCAGTTAACAAGTTCACTTTAATTGATATTTTGTATGATGAACATGAGTTTAAAGCTTTAATGGCTTGCCAGTCTTCTTATGTGTATGGCTAGATTGTGAATAATACCCATGCATTTAGTGCTGATAAGGTTGCAAAATACATAATCTTTTTTTTAATCTTCTTCTTCTTCTTTTTTTTTTTTAAATTTTACTTGCTCAGTGCTCGTTTTTTCCTTCTTACCTCCAGATCAACAACAAACTGACTGCAACTGCTGTTCAGAGAGCCTGCTCAAATGCATATTCTTCCCTCTTAAAACTATCTTCTTTCAATCTGGCTGTTGTTCAGACTTCCCTTAGCAATGCAGCTGTGGATAGAAATCAGTTCAGTACTGCTCATCATTTTGATAATGAAGATTTCAAAAATGGACGGGACCTCATCACACGGGGCATAGCTGCTGTGAAAGTCAATATCAAAAAGGGAAAATATTTGTCTGCCCGCTACAGTCTTGGAGCTGTATGTCATACTTTACAGGTATGTTTGTCCCGATTGGTTCCTGTAAATATGTGTATGAAGCTAATTATATTTTTTGTGCTGGTCTCAGGTCATGAAATTTAGAAGTGAATTTTATGTAATTTATGTAATTCTAGAAGATCCATTTGATGTATTTTAAAACAAAAAATAGACATTTAAAATATGCGCATAATAGCACTATTGTGTGTTTGAGAACTTTACAGGGTTACACTGTAAACAGTATGTATTTAACATTGACTTTGTCGGTGGTTTGTAATGAACTTCAATAGGACAAAAATGCATATACATTTTCAAGTTAGAAAAATGTATCTGTTTTTGTGGGCAGGATTTCTATAGCCACAGTAATTGGGTGGAATTGGGAAGCACTGCTCCTTTCAACACTCTCATCAGACCTGAACGTCCTCTTGACAACCTAGCAGGTAATTTGCTCTATTTCTGTTTTTACTTTGCTGTATCATTTGACTTTAATATGCCAAGTTGTTTGTATGTATTTCTAAATGGATATATATCTAGATTCCAATACAAAAACATGTAAAAGCTGTGACGGAGAAAACTGCTCTGACAACATTCTCCAAGAGGTACTACAGCAAAAGAGATTAACTTCAGGATATTTCGACCTTTTTCTGTCAACAAAACCTGCAGGTAGGGAAGCTTAGCTTCTCATACATCATATGGTTGTGTTTTGGCTTTTTTTAAAGTCAGTCGTATACGGTCACCGAACCTGAACATGAAATACATGTATCCTCAAGGCAAAAAAAAAAAAAAGATTTAAAGAGGGTTTAAAGTGCCCCTGTGGGTTATGAAAGTTTCATATTTTGGTTTTGGGAGTGGCCAACATCAGGTTGAAATTCATGCTAGGTCAAAAAACACTTTAATTTTCTTTTATTTTACCATGCATTTCTTTTTTTTCTAAGACTCCTAAATGATTTGTTTAATAATTTATTTTTCTAAACCTCTCTGGCGATTGGTCAATTTTCTTTTAAAGCAGTGTTTGTTTGTTACCTGATTGGCTGACATAGTGGGGGTAGGTTTAGGGGTAGAGGGATCATTTTGATTGCATGATTGAGAAACACCCAGTAGTTTGAAAACACCCACTTTTGCTCTGCGGAGACCTCAATCTTGGTCTGCACGTGCAACAAGTGGGTGGAAAATATGCACATTCTTCACTGACATCACCATGAAACAGCTTGGGACTCTTTTTTAAGGGGTGATGTTGCAAAAAAGAACATTATTTTTTTGTATTTGGTGAAATGCATTGTGTTTATGCATTTTAAGGTGCAAAAAACACTTTATTTTTCACATACTGTACATTTTTGTTTCTCCTCTAAGCCCTGCCTCCTGAAACTTTTATAAATGTTTTCCTGAGATTTTTATAAAAGCTTATTGTTCTAGAAAAGCATGTGTGCTCTAAATGACCAGATATCCAGTGCACTGTGATTGGCTGAAAATTGCAACCATGTGGTGGACATTGAATTACACTTTTGAATTAGCTTAACTACACTAAAGCTACTACCCTGAGAAATGTAGTAAGCTAAGCTATAGCAACATGATAAAAGTAGTTTACTACATCTAAGCTTTTTTTTTTTTTAATTGAACCAACTTTAAATCCATGCTACCTTAGTGATAAAAAATGTAATTCAAACAGATAGGCAAGCGTAATTGTGCAATTATTTATTATTATTATTTTAATAATTGTTCCAAACCAGTTTGTAAACAAAAACAAACATAATAACAAAAGGTGTCGAGAGTGTGTATGTATTATTATCTGAATGCATGCATATGTGTAACTCAGTGCAGCTTAAACCACAGGACAAACCACATTAGTAGAATTATATAAACTACTCCAAACAGTACCAACATGCCAAAAAACAGACTGTTGTCTCAGTCAGCGTCATGAACTTCTCGAGGTACGGCCACCGTGACTTACCCCTCGAGATCAATTCCTCTCCGTCCAAAAAGTGTTGCAAAAGATGTCGCTAACGCCAAAAAGATTATTGCCAAGCGCAGTAAGAAGTCACTTACATTAATGCGGCTGTATTGGCCCGTGTATGATGGTGGTGTCATATACTGATCTAGGATCAGTGATCCATAGCATTTGTATTTCCGTAACGTTAAATGTAACGTTAGCTTGTGTGGACGCTACCGCGCTACTAGGTCAATAAAATAGCTTCGCTACTGAAAAGCTTTTGGATTTGGAAAACAACGACGCTACTGACAAATGTAGTTAAACTACGCTACAAGTAGTGACGCTACTGCCCATCACTGTATATATATATATATATAGGGTGTAACGGTTCACAAAAATCATGGTTCAGTTCGATACGACACAGTTGTGTTTTTCACACTTTAATTTATTAAAACTAGTTAGAGTTTGGTTAGAAAAATCAACACACAACATTCAGACTGCAGTCAGGTTTGCTGCAATCCATGTGATGAGTTACAGGAAATATTTTGAGGGCAGAAGCTTTTCAGACTGTCATGCCTTCAGGACAGAAACATGGAGAAATCCAAAGTGACATGCTGCAGTTTGTGAACTGTCCTCGTTCGCTTTCTGTTTCCACCATTTTCTTGAGAACATGAAAAATAAATATATGGCCACACTAAACACTCATAGTGGCCCTAGACCCAGACTTAAAATGGAAAAAGGCCCAGGGCTCTGGTAGATCTCCCTCCTCTTTCAGGTGGAACACGCCTAGGGCAACTCCTACCAGGAAACCCACAGTGCTGCCCCGCAGGCAATCTATGAAGTTCTGTGTTCAGTATGAGGGCAGCTGACAGCAGGCGGGGAGGTCCTGTCTTGACTGGGAGACCCCAAGGACTGTTGCGTTTAGCATGAGACCTTATTTTAAAGGACAGACAAGTGGGGAGATCTGGTTCTTACCTGAAAATCTTCTCTGGAGCCTGTTCACCTGTGACAAGATCGTAACCTCTTTCCAAGTTTGAGTAAGGCCACGGACTGTGGGATAAACACACAAAAAGGCTTTCTGTGTAAACATGCTAATGCTTTTTTAGTTTTAGTAAAACAAATTAACAAATAAATAAACAAACAAATTAAAAGCTATAATAGTCTTTAAAGTAATTAACTAAATAAAGGGTGCTCAATCCTGCTCTTGGAGGGCCAAAGTCATGCAGAGTTAACAACAAGCTAATCTAGGTCTTCAGGAAAACTCGGCGGTTTGTTAAGTGCAGTACTAACAACTGTGGAACTACGGTGTTGCTATCCTTTGCCATGCCTTGGTAAATTATTTGAAAAATTGTAAGATAAAAGATATAGCACAACTTAGGTAATTAATGATTGTAATTATAAAAATGAATGCTCAATCCGAGCAAATACACTGATAAGACAGCTTGTAAAAAAATATTTTTTGACAGCATACATGAATGAGATCATTATATTTCACACAACCTGTTTATTTATTTGACTGTTTGACTAATAACATCTTTATCATTTAACATGTTTGAATAAAATAAATTACAAATTATGCAAGGTATTACTTTTTATTTCCCTATTACAATTTAGCATAATTGTATTAAAATTATATAGAAATATTAATTATAATTTTACATATATATATATATATATATATATATATGTGTAAACTACCTTAGGTGCAATGTAACTATTTGTACATGTCAAGTTGTATTGGAGAGTTGAATATTATCATACATTCATTCACTCATTATTAAATAAATGTAATTTGCAATGAATGAATAAATGAATTAGTTAAATTTCATTTTAAGTTTCATTTTCCTTTTAGTTTTCAACTAAACCATTTCCCCCCCCAGTTTCACATCAGTACATTATTAGTACAATTGCAGGAAATACAGTTGTTGGATTATTCATTGATATATTTTTTTTATGTATTTGTTTACAGCCAATGCCTAAATAATGTGCTTTATGCAAGAAAATTAAAGGAAAAGGTTTCATACATGGATTATTCAATGCCTAAATAATGTGTTGTGTGAGAGAAAGTTTTAATGAATTTAATGAATTATATGTTTTAGTGGGCAGCAATAGGATTTTTACCATCCGCCTCTACCCAGACGTGATTGCTCTTGTTATGTTCAAATGTAATGCTGTCCAAGGTTTTTTTTAAGTCTCAGACTGGAGTCAACATGTGGGAAAAAGTTTTACTGCCATTTTTCAAACCAGCTGTTTGCTTGAGTAAGTTCATTAACATGCTCCACAAGAGTCATGAAGAGTAGTTACTACACTTGGCATGAGGTGAGGTGATAAATCGTATCTCTCTCTCTCTGTTTTGTGTTCCCCCAACTCATCTCCCTCCCATCCTGGCTTTTAGTTTGGCCTATTTGTGAGGCGTTGACAGAGTGGTTTGCAGCACTCACCCTTCATTGCGGCCCCAATCAGTGCGGACGCAAAGATGTTTATGCTCGGGGTCAGGGGCATAACCTTCCAGACAGCTGCATTCCCCTGCAAAGAGCACAACACAATGACAGATTATGTTCATTTATCCCTCTGGCAAATCAACCGTATGTCCATGTGCCACCCGGTGCTATTGCACACACATGGATTTGCTCCAGACAAAAGGTTTTCAAAGTACAGCTCCTATATGCAGTCAAGTGAAGTGGAAAGAGTGACATGTGAGAGCTGGTTCTGTCTTTGATACTTTCGCTATCAGATGGTTCTTATCTTGAAAGGTATCACAGAGCTACTCAGCTATCAGGAGGTGATGCTAGGAGCCGAGAATCCGAGAATGATACACCTACTCAGGGACAGAAGGATTGTTGGGTGAATCTCACAGAGATATGTCCATGTCATATTTCAAATCGAAATCAAAAGTCTATTTTTGGGGATTATTTATATTGTAAATATAGAAATGCATAGCGAAAATAATGTTTCATTATGTCATGTATGGTAGAAAAGTCACTGACGCATAAACAGTATTTTAAAAAACAAATACTAACATAAATACTTATATATTTAAATATAAAAACTGTAATATATATAAAAAATACACAAATCCTTTTACTCAGGATTGTAAATATATATATATATATATATATATATATATATATATATAATTATTATTATTATTTTTTTTTTTTTGCACCAGTTTATAGAATTACAGTATGAGGGGGGAAAGTCTGAATTGTGAGACGTACTGTAAACTCAAAATTGCAAGGTATAAATTCACAGTTGTGAGATGGAGAGTATGGAGTATGGAGAGAACAAATGTGAAAAAGTTTAAATCACCTAATCATTCATTTGTTTCATGCTTGTAAACAAGCTTCTATCAAACTATAAATTATGAAATAATTGTAATTTAATTTCTTGTTTAAAATGTATATCTTGTAGAAACAGTGTGCATTTATGTGAATTTATCTTTTTTAGACATAAACATGAGGTCTATAAAAAGAAAGAAAAAAACAAACAGCAAATGAATGGCAACAGTGAGAAAATAACCATCATACCTTAGTCTTATACTTTAATATAACCAGAAGAAACTTTAATATTTGTTTGAGGCCTGGTTTATTTCTGTCACCAAAGTGGCCAGTCTAACAAATCATGCAGTAAAATTTTCATTGTTTCCCATTCTGCTTTATTTATGCATATGGAAATTAGGATACTTTCTGAAGTTTCCTAGAGTTTACATGCTTATGATTTATAACACAATCCAAACAAAAATATAAAAGTGACACAGGAAAATTAAAACATACTCTAACTAACATAATCTTCAAATTAAAATAAAGGCCAAATCTGAAAAGCAAGAGAAATCAAATAAGATGCGGTAATACTTCACTTGAATATGAAGGGTAATTTAAAAACCAGATCTGGCTGGGGGGGGAGGCGAAACAATGAGAAAAGTCATTTTACAAACCGCACAGGCAGACATTCATATTTCATAAGCTGGAGCGGTGGATATTAGAAATAATATGCACCCATCTGGACTCCCACTATGATGATGATTTTCATCCCATTTAAAGGCTCCCATTTCACGGATTACTCTTATGAAAACAAGCAGATTTAGGTATATCTCTTGCACTGGAACAAACTGAGAAAGTGAAATAGAAAATGGACAGGGCAATGGTTACCGACCACAACTTACATAAAGTATGACCAACAAAAGTAATCTATTACAATTTATTACACAGCTGTATGGAATACCTAAATCATATATTTACATATACCAACCTGGTGTCACAAAAATATGTACCTCTGTGAACTTTTCGTGCAACACTATTTTGTCGTGCCGTACACAGGTAAAACACAGGTTCAAAACTTGCACTTCAGTATTCTAGAAATGCTAAATAGTTCTTCTTAAACATGTAATAAAAAGAGGCAGAAGCAAAGACATGAGTTGCCTAATAGTGCCTCTTAACAAAAAGAAATGAAAAAGAAATAAAAAGGAAAGCAATAAAAAATGTCTGGCAGTTAGAGTGAAACTGCACACTCAGATGTAATGGAAGCAATTAGTTTAATAGCCAAGTGCTTAATAATTCATTTGCTGTGAGCGCATCAGCATATGACAGATACCTGTACCATCAAATCAGTGAAGGAGCAGTCTTTCTGTTGGACACGACAGAAAATGAGCCTTTCCGACTTTAAAAATGAAGGTTCAAATGCACTAAAATGCTTCTGCAGCAGTAAATGCTGGTCCTCTAGATGATGTGCCAATTATTCTGATTTAGAGGATTCAATCAAACAGCTCTCAATGATGATTTGAGCTATTGTGCAGGTAGATTGCCTATAAATGGTCGTCCTTCGAAGGCCTGTAAGGTTATATCTAAAGTGAGTTTGTGTATGCTATTTGGTGAAGTCATTAAATTATTTTTGAACAAAGTTGCAAAGTGTTTTAAGGGTCTCTTTTTGAAGGACTCATGTTCAACAGAAAACTGTACAAATAACATACCGCTCAAGCTCATTTACAATAAATAATTTGTGTTTTTCCTTAACATTTCTGAACGTCTTGATACAGCCCTTGATTGAAATTTTAGTTTAGATCACAGCAATAAATTTCATTTTACAATATATTCACATAAACAAAAAAAATTGTTTTATTATTTAGTACTGTTTTTGCAGTATTTATAATCAAATAAAATCATCCTTGGTGACTTCTTTAAAAAACACTACAAAACAACCAGCCCCAAACTAGTAGTACATTTATTCTGAAAACTACTATGCAAGGAGATTCTACAAAAAAACAAGTTCCTGTCCGAGTTCAAGCTTTCTCGTCGTTGCAGCATCTACAACTGGGCAGCTCTCAACGGACCAGCGAGACTGGTAGCCTTTTTGAAGGCTCAAAGAGCGCTAGTCTTTTGCTCGCCAGGGAGAGACCTCGACCACTGAGTGCACACGAGAGGTCCTCCCTGGGCAACCGGGAATCAAAAAAGAGCAATTTCCTCAGTTTCATAGCCATTCTCCGGGATATCTATGCGGGTGTGCGTTTCTGAGTGCGGGAATTTCCTCACCACCTCAGGCGGGCACGATCGCTGTCTCTCATGCCTGGGCCAGGAGCATGCTGAAGCAGCGCTCGTGGATGACTCATGTGCTCACTGCTGGAGCATGACCATCGCTACACTGAGGTCCCGCCTCTCGTTCACGAGACGGCTCCCAGTGCGCCCACATCTTGGCAAGTTAAGCCATAAAGGCTTAACCTCTACCACTGTGAAGCACCTGGGGGACCTCACTCTCATGGGCCGGGCTTACTATGCCGCTGGACAGGCTGCCACCTCCTTGCAGCCGTTCTTCGTGGTTCCCCAACAGGCTGCCCCACTGCGGACACGGCTGTCACCATACCCTTGATACCCCTGGCGACATGGTTGGGGGCCTGGTTTCAGCTCCCCAACCCCTTGTGGTGGTTGGTACGGACGGTGCGCCTCGGCTATGTGATTCAGTTCGCCAGGTGCCTGCCTAGGTTCAGAGTCATTCTGTAAACTCGTGTTCGCTCCGAGGCAGATGCCGCTGTCCTCAGTGCGGAGGTTGCAGTTCTACTGCCGAAGGACGCAATCGAGCCTGTCCCTCCAGCCGAGATGAGGTCAGGGTTTTACAGCCCTTACTTCATCATGCCCAAAAAGAGCGGTGGGTTGAGACCCATCCAGGATCTACGAGCCCTGAACCGGTCCCTTCTCAGGCTGCCGATCAGAATGCTCACGCCGAAGTGCATACTGACATGCATTCGGCCCCAGGATTGTTTCGCAGCCATCGACCCGAAGGATGCGTACTTTCATGTCTCGATTCTACCTCGTCACAGACCCTTTCTGCGGTTTAAGTTCGAGGGTCGAACGTATCAGAATAAGGTTCTCCCGTTTGGCCTGTCCCTGTCTCCCCGGGTCTTTACCAAGCTCGCGAAGGGATCTCTGTCTGCGTTATGGCAGATGGGCATTCGCATCCTCAACTACCTCGACTGCCCGACTGCCCGCCTCATGGGGGAGCGTGCGCAGGCCATGCTGACATGTCTGGAGTTATTCAGGCACAAAACAGTGGTCCCTCTCAAGAAATTTCAGAGGCTCCTAGAGCATATGGCAGCCGCAGCCGCAGTAACGCCACTGGGGCTGCTCCATATGAGACTGCTTCAGCACTGGTTACACGATCGAGTTCCGAGATGGGCATGGCACTGTGGTACACTTCGGATTGGCGTTTCCCCGGAGTGTCGCTGCCTTTTGTATTGCACACGGATGCCTCCTCCACGGGTTGGGGTGCTGTATGCATGGGCAAGCAGCCTCGGGCACCTGGACAGGTGTTCGACTGCTGTGGCATATCAATTTACTCGAGTTGCTGGCCGTGCTTCTGGCCCTTTGTCGCTTTCGACCGATGTTGCTCCACAAGCACATGCTCATCCGGACGACAACACTGCAGCCGTTGCGTACATCAACCATCAGGGTGGTCTATGACCCCGCCGCATGTTGCAACTCGCCCACCATCTGCTCCTGTGGAGTCAGATGTGGCTGAAATCGCTGCGAGATGTTCATATTCCAGGGATACTCAACCGTGCAGCCGACCAGCTCTCACGCCAATCCACCCACCCTGGAGAATGGCGACTCCCCTAGGTAGTCCAGCTGATCTGGAACCACTTCAGGGAGGCCAAGATGGACCCTTTTCCACGGGTCTGTTACCATATGTAACGTCTGAGTGACTCGACTGAAGGGGAACGTCTAAGGTTACGTAGGTAACCCACGTTCCCTGAAGGAGGGAACGGAGACGTTACATCCCCTTGCCACGACCCTGGGTCGCGCTTATACCGGCTCGGTTCCTCAGCGAAAACCTGCAAGTGCATTACATCCGTGCCCTCTTATACTCATGCCAATATTCATTGGCCTTTTCTTATTACTCAAAGGCGATTGGTCTCTCATGAGAGTTCCCATTTGTAACGTCTCTGTTCCCTCCTTCGTAACCTTAGACGTTCTGTTAACATCACTGATTGATGGACAGATATGAACATGCCTTCACAAAGCACAAGTTTCCTCATTCAGTGATTTTTCCAGAGTAATGGGATTCTCATACTAAATAGAAAAAAAAAATAAAAATATACAAATTGGCACAGATGTTTGCCATGATGGTGCTATACATGGAGCTAAACATTAAAAATGAACATACTGTATATATTTTCAAATATATCTTGATGTGGCTTTGTTTGTATTTTACAATGTTATCTTGTAAGCATTATAGATAGTTTGTGTTTCTGGCATAGAACCAAACTATTTATTTCGGCTCCACCTAGCATGCAGACATGAATTAGCGAAAGGCGATCAATCGTTCGCTCTTCTTGTGAAAGCAACACTCGTCTGCGATTTGACTTACTTTTTTATATCGTGCTCAGAGGGAAATGGCCTTAATGTGTGTGAATATCAAGATTTTTTCTTTTCTTTTTAAATTCTCCATTTCATGACAAATGATGATGAACTATATTGAGCCTGGATGATTCTGATCATCAATGCTATTTTTCGTTTTAATATGTGAACTCTGTTGATTGATCGATGCTTTCATTAGAAAGTTTCTCATGAAAGGCCACATGGGCAATTTTCTGATTTCAAGGTTCAACGCGTGGGTACAGAGAAAGAGATATTGTTGCTCAGATGAATATTTCCTTGTGTTACACAATTCCGAGGGAAGCAATTCCGCCTATGGACCTTGAGAAGATTTATCATGTTACACTCCCACAGAGACATATGGACAAGAGTAGGGGGAGAGAGAGAGAATAGGGCTGATAAACTCTGAACACTATGAAATGACAGAGCCATTTTGTCCTCTATTAGTTGTGTAGGAGAAAACAGAGAGAGGGAGTGCAAACAAGGAATATTTATAACATAAGAATACAAGAGAGGCCTGGCTAGCTTTTATTAAGTCATGAGCAAAACATATATATCTGAAGCAGCCCATGAGAGAGGAGAGCAGGGCAGAGAATCGGAGCTGATAACCTTGTGGTTTAATCAAAAGCTGGTTGTGGGCCGAGATTATGCTGGCGTTAAGCCTGGCCAACTGAACGCTCTCTCACAGACTCAGTGTGTGTGGAAAGACAAGAGGGTTCTATCAGCCAATTCTCCATCTCGCTCGACACGGAGAGAAGAGTCTGATAATACTCAGCTTGGCTGCGGTCATGGCAGGACCTGCGAGGTACGCCAGCACAGCAGCACTTAGAGCTTTTAAAGACACCTCTTCATTTATTTCAAATTCAGTGATGGATTACTCATCCATATAGCAATCAAACATGCATACTGTGATGTTTAATAAGAAGTGAAATTATCACCCCCAGATTGTAGAGGTTTACGACAACTGCTCAAAAATTTGTCTGTAATATGTAAAGATCATTAGCAGATTCACAATTGTGTAGGTGTGAATGGCCATGGGATCAGATCCCGGACGAGCCCCCAATTGTTCAGCCAATTTATATGAATTTGTACGAATGAACTACACCTAACCCCGCCTTTAAACCTACCCGTCACTGAAAAAAACGAACAAAACGAGTTAGGTTGTGCAAATTCATATGAATTAGCCACCTTGACTATTCTTGTTTATTTGTCCTGCAATGTTACTCTCTACCACACCATTTCATGCTGTATGTTTTCTCCATTATTTATTATATTGTGGCATCAATTTGATTGTCCAACACTCTGTGTCTTATCTACCGCTCAAACATTTGACTTCCATTGGCTAACTTTCTGCAGGATCACAGCAGCAGGAAATGAATTTATATCCGGCTTCCTGTTTATGACAGCTCATCAGCGCTCACTGCTTTCTCTCACTCTGGCCTTCATATGCCTGATAACCTGGAACTGTCTTGTACTGATCTGCAGCAATAAACAAAGATAGCTGGTATGTGAGAGACATCAAAGCTGTCTTTGATCTTTCTGTGATGCATTTTTGGTCTTCTTTTTCATTATTACTCATTGAATAGGAAAAAAATTATATATATATATATATATATATGTATACATATTACATTATATGATACAGACATCCATTTGCAATAGTGGCATAACTGTCTTACTGGTGATGCTTGATCTGAAATGTTCAAAAAGCACAGGTTTAATGCTTTTAATGCATGTTGTGAGTCTTGTTAAGGACCCTCCAGATTTCACAGCTTAGTGCTCAAACCATTTTGTCCCTTTTATGGACAGATAAAAGATGCCATTTCAATACTGATGTTATAAGATGAATACCGCACATTTTCTTTTTTCTTAAGTATTATATACTGCACACACCACTGCATGATGTAAACAAGTTAAATACATTTAAAGAATCTGAATACATTCAAATCACTCAGATTAATTAAATGCTCTCTCACAATGTTAATACGAGGTTTTCATTGAGGCGATATTTAAAGATTGTGGTTAGATTGCCAACATAGTTATTACACACACACACACACAAAAAAAACAAGCATCTCTGCAAGTTGTTTCAGCTATCAATGCATGGCTGGAATCTGGAATCTGGGGTGGTGTCGACGTTAAATAAACACAATCTAACCAGTACAACAATTAATTAATTTGACCAGTAGGTGCAGCACGCTCCTTCTGACCCATATGAATGGGCTGATAACCACTGATGATTCCCATTCAATCGAGTGATAACATCGCACAAGCGGTTCACTCTACCCCATATAAACTTAGCAACTATTTTGCTTAGACAACTTTCAACAACCAAACAAAGGTGTGACCCAGTAAATAACAATAAACATTTGTCCTTTGTTTGTGACTATCTGTGTCTTTGATGGTATTCCAATTTCACCTAGGTAACAGCATTATGCATCTTTTCCTTTCCGTCTTTCAAATGCTCTTTACCTCACCTAACACATTGCCCTCACACACACACCTTCGCTTAGCTTATGCGGCACTCTTTCAAATTGCCATTCCTCTTGGTTTCCAGATTCACCTTCACATTTATGAATCTAATTTTCAGTGTTTATTGAGGTGGCTTCATGCATCGCTATCGACTATGCATTAGTGATCTCATGCGACACTATGTGCTAAAAGCAGAATGGATGTAATCCAATGCAGGTTCATACTCATATACAGAAATATTTTTCTCTTCTTTAAGGCCTTTTAAAAGAGAATACGAAGAGGTAGATAATGCATCTAAATGTCAGGTCACACAACACTGGCTTCCAGTTTGGAGTTTTCATGGAAGAGCTCTATTATTCACTGTGTTTAAAAATAAATGCAGACCTATATGATGAAGTGGAGCTACATTCAAAGACATTTATATGGCCAAACAATAAAAGAAGCATTGCTAGTTTAACAACACAGACATGGTGTTGCTTATTACAACGAAAAAATAAAATTCAGTAATTGAGTAAATGACTTATTGTTTTTATGTTTTTCTTGTACTCATCAACGTTGCATTTACTTGATTAAAAATACGAAAAAAAAATACTATTATGTAATTAATATCATTTTTACTGTTATTATTTTTTTACTATAATTTTTTATAATAATAAATTAATAAATAAAAATAATAATTTTCCTATTTTAATATACATAAAATATTCATTGCTGTGATGCAAATGTTTATATTGTTAAAAAAGATGTAGATTTTGAATAAATGCTTCTTTTTTGTTTTACTTTTTAGAAAAAAAACCTGGAAAAAGTTTTACAGGTTCCAAACTTTTACAACTATTTTTGAAGGGAAGAAACATGTGGCACTTTTGACTGTAATAATGAAGAATATATATGAGAATATATATATTTGTGTTCGAGGAAGAATTCAAAATAGGCGTATATTTTTTTTTTTTTTTTTTTTGCATTACACTTCTAATATACGCTATAGTTTAAGTATTCTTTAATTATATCCATTATAATAATTATAGATATGCAATATTGGTTGATGTTTTTCGATAAATTCAGCAAGAAACATGTAACAAGGAACGTCATTGAAAAGAAAATAACTTAACAGTCATTACTTGTTTGAACCTTTTTAACCGAACGTTAACATTACTCTGTCAACACCCTATTGTCTTAATTACTGAGCTAACAGAGCTAACGTTACATAAACAGAGCGAACATGAGAGCACACGGATGCAGACATCAATAATGCAGCGTATAGGGGTGGGCCATATGGAAAAAAAGATCATATCCCAATTTTTTCTGGGGAAATCACGATTCACAATTTTAATCCCGATTCTTTTTCAAGTAGTTTTTTTAAGACTATTTTGCAAAATAACAGACGAAGAAGTGAGCGATATGGCAAAAATTCCATATTGCAATTTTTTTTTCAAAAACATCACGATTATATCATGATTCTTTGTCTATTTTGCAAGTTGCCTGAGCAGTACAGACAAACTAATTTGCCTTTTTTATAAAAACAAAGACTTTCAAGGTAACAAAGTATAAAATAAAGAAGGACAGATATTTAGGCCAAAATGAGCAAAGATAAAAATTGTTGTCTTTGTTATTCGAATAGATACAAATTGCAAATAAACATAATATGAATAAAACAAACAGTGCTTTTATTTCTCAGGAAGAGTAGGTGTATTCAGTAAACACTATATACTTCTACACTACATCCATCATTTACTCTCTCTCAGATCATTTTTATCTGAATGAGTTTCTTTTTTCTGTTGAACATTGTATTAAATTCAATGAGGACCAGCTACTGTTTGTTTACTCAACATATCTTATTTTGTGTTTAGCACAAGACAATTGGGACAATTTGGGACACCATTGTAGTGAGTAAATAATGACACAATTATAGAGTTTATTTACTCTATATTTAGTCTAGTTTAATTATATATTATATGAGTGAACTACTGTATCCCTTTAATGACAAGTGGCGGCGTGTTTAGTTCTGTCCCTTTAAGAGCTGCACGAATCTAATATGCACGTTTTTCTCTTGATTGTTTACTTTTACCCTAGACACAAGCAACTGTGTTTAACGCTGTGTGTTTTTGACAGAATTACCACAATCACATGTGATAAATATCTTAGTTCAGTAATTTGGCGCTATTTGACAGGCTTGTGCGCGCTTCAGATGTATGCGCTCGAAAAGCGCATCCGAACAGCACACATATAAAATGTTTAATATGCAAGACTTTAAAGCGAATAATGTACTTTTGTGATTGCGAATAAGTGCAGTGTAAATGCTGTTGAGCTGGTAAGTGCGGTGAGTGTAAATCTACCACTGAGTTAAAACTGATGTGTACGTATGTCGCGTTGTACAGCAGTTGCTGTGCAGAGCAGTCTTTGTCAGTCACCTTGTTTTACACGTCACTCCCTCACTCACTCATCCAGGCATGTACTGCGGTCTCATGAGGAAACGCAGCACTTTTATATATATATATATATATATGTTTTTCTTGTTCCCGAATACAAATATTTTTTAAGTATTTGTTCAAAATAAGTATTCGTAAAAAACACGTTATTTGTGCCTTTATGAATAACGTATTCGGGGTCGGCTCCACCCCTAATGTGTGTATTTATATATATTGTGACGGGCGTCCCGAGTGTTCATCAGCGCCGCCCTGGAAACCAACGCGAAGCACCTGCCACACTTCGTTAC
>JAUCMU010000097.1:24210896-24222543 GCA_032275025.1 Enteromius treurensis
AACACTCCCTGGCCTTCACATTTCCCCAGAAGCACAACGAGGACACCAGTTTCCCCTTTTTGTTTAGTTTTGGACACCCACAGACATTATATTTATTTATTTTGTTAATAAAAAGCCTCTCCGAGGCGTGTCGTCACTACCACTGTGTCTGTGTTAGCTCTATCACGTGACAATATATATATATATATATATATATATATTTATATATATATATATATATGATTAAAATAATACATCATGGCTGTCTATAGACTACTCACCATCGGCGATGAAGTGTTCAGGAACATGGAGCGTGACCTTGACAGTGAGAGAACAGGACGTTTGCGTGCCATACACGACTGCCACCACACACGTGCAAACGGTGATCAGTGTTAACGTGGCCTTGCTCATGGGACTCTGAGGGCAGCCTGTGGGAACAAATAGAGGAACACGATTATACGATTAGATCAGACTCCATGATGTCACACATCTCCCACTTGTTAGAATGTCTAAAATGGACAATCAAAATTAGGCGTGACATTGTTTGTGCAAACTATATTCCAATGGAATTTTATATAATGCTTGCCTGGGTAAGCAACAATACCCAAAGGAGGGGCGGAGCTTAGAGAAAGGTCAATTCGGACCACTTAATACAGCGAGAAGCTCTAACACTACAATAAAACGAGGAACGACAAGCGCCCTGATGCTTTCTGAGTACAGCCTGACTATAAATTGAATCCTCGAGCTCCCTGTAGTGTGGACGTGGGAGTGAGAGTGTTTATTCCCATGTCTCAAAGCTCTGTGATGACGATCAGACTTATGTAACACAGAAAGAAAAGCTAAAAGTCCAACAGGAACAGTCCGTCTACGCGACAGAGGTTAAATTATAACTCTGAAATCTCCACATCTAGTGAGAAATGACAAATAGGATTTGGCAGCTTTAATGAAGACCAGATGCTTTGAACTCCAAGAACAACAGGCATTGAAAAAAAAGCAGCAATTAAAACAAGCTCCCTACAAGCAATAGATAGTATTCTTAAGAACATACTGGTGACCTTCACAAGAAGAGTCTGGTACTCTCTAAGCTATTTATTACATTCTACAATTAGGTAAGTTTAGAAAAGTCCTTGTTAAAACTTGACTGATTTCTTTCTGCAGAAAACTAGATAATGGATTTTCATCATTACTCAATATGACTTGGAACATAAGAGTTAGCCTAAAAATAATATATAATAACTGTTGTCTTGGAAACTGTGCTAAGATATACCTGACTAAGTGTTATAGAGGGCCTGGTGGGGTAAAATAAAAAAAGTCAAAGTTTTCTTCAAACAGCTTGAAAAACCTGAGATTTCTGTAGATCTGTAGATCTAACAGATGCTTGTATTTGTTTTGTCTCTGCCGTGTTCAGCGTTCCTCCGAGAGGTCACACCTGGTGTGTTCTTCACAGTGCATTCACACTATCTCACATCTCTTCTAGAACAATCTGTTCCTAACTGTGGTGAAAAGCCCATGATTATTAGCTCCATCTCGACTGGAGATCCAGAAAATAGTTAACAAAACAGACAATGCAAGTGAATTACAAACAGGTGGAGGTGGACACAGGTAAACAAAAGTGCAAAATAAACAAAACATAGCTAAAATCACTATATGGAACAGGTTCTGAACTTACGCACACGGTATAGATCTCACAATATTATACATATTTAAAAATACTTTCGGAAGACTTTACAATTAGTATTAACTTATTAATCTTTGTTCAAATTAATAACTAGTTTATGGTAGCCCAAGTACATGAATAATGTATTAAACAGATACTGTAGCAATAATTCTGAAGCTATTGATAGGTAAGATTAATAAGTGTTTTAGAATAATTGTAATTGTTGGTTAATGTTAGTAATGCAACTAATGTTAACAAATGGAAACATATTCAAAGTGTAGCACAATATTTTTTTTTCTTTTTTTTTTTTCAAAATTTGTATATTATTTTTATATAGACATTTTATATACTTTTATACAAACTCTTCACAATACCTGTTTTTATTGTATTATTTATCCAACACATTTGTTCTAAATCTAAATAAATTTATTCTATATAAACACACTGAATCAATCAGGAACTTAACATTACTGTATTTACTACTTTAGCTGTTATTACTAGCTCAAAAGTTGAATTTCATTTATTAACTTGTTAATTATTATTTATTTAATACTCTTTTACGCAACTGTATGCACATTGTTGCTCTGTAGGCAACATTTGCACAGAAAACAGTATTTAAGAATCCTAAATGAATCCCAGTAGTAACTGTCATTAGCCCAAAACACACAAATATTGATCTGTAAATAAAGTGATGTAGTGCAAAGGCATTTAACAGGATTCTTTTGAAATGGTTTATCAATATTGCCTTCCAATTACAATGTATGATTTATAGCACGACATGCACACAGAAATGAAATGATACAACCAGAAATTACGAATGTAGCCAATTGTGACAGGGTTGAAATAATTTAATGCATTTGGGTTTGCAAGTTTTATATCAATAACTAGCATATTAAGGTTAGGTTGTACTCAGAATCATATAAAGTCCACCTATTATAGATTTTTGAAAATAGCATTTCATACTATGTGCAACACAGCTCTAAGTGAATAAAAACTTTGTGCAAAGTTTTAAATCCGAAAGTGCACTAGCACAGGGCAGGACTGGGATGAAAAATCGGCCCTGGCATTTTTTGGTCCAGCTGGCCCACCACCACATATAGGCCTACCATATATATACATATATACAGCCTATACTTTATATCCCCCAAAGAAAAGAAGCTTAAAAAATAAAAGGACACTTATGATTCCTCTGTTTCCCTTTCATTGGAGCTTCTGTTATCAAGCTCCTTACCAATTAAACATCTTTCTCCTCCTGCTTGTCTGTTTGGCTCATCACTCACAGCAGAGCAAACCTATTCTTGATAATGCTGCTGTGTACATTTCGGAATTACCGAGGCACATTTTGCGGCATCTGCCTCTAAATTTTTATGCTATTTTTCCCTGGGCTTCGCAGCACCACCGTTTGGATCTGGTCTGTCCATTTTGAGGGACTGAGAGAAAGGTGGAAGAGAGGTGAAGCGATATATGTAAATAGGTGGAGCAAGATCACTCCATCTACATAATGCTTTGTGATGGGCCATTGTCCCTGTATGATGGGCCAGTCCTTGGTGGAAAAAAAATAGCACCGGCCCAAAAAGTGGCTAGTCTGCCCCTGACTGCTCACAAACACTGCTTTAAATGAAATTGACCAGTCACAGGAGGGAGTTGGAAAAATGAATTGTTTGCGAATAGGTAAAAAATAACTGCATGCATGTTGTTTTGGGAGTCCCAAAACCAAAATATGTAACCCAATATGTAACTTTCATAACCCATAATAGGGGCACTTTAATTGACCAATAATCAGGAATGCATCCACTTTTATATTTACTAGCATTCATTTAAATGGAACTTTTCTGTGCTTAAGAATCCTATTGACAGATTATTCCCCAGTTTCACAGACAAGGCTTAAGCTAGTCCCAGACTAAATTGCATGTTTGAGCTGTCTCAGATGAAAATATCTTGCTCTCACATACAGTATCTTAAAACATGTCAGTGTCATTGTTCTTTGTTAAGATGCACACCTGTAATATTTTAGGCATTTTTGTAAAAGTTGCTTAAATATCTTAATTTAACAAATGCCTAGTCCTGGCTTAAGCTAAGCCCCATTTGTGAAACCGGACCTACAGTATGTTAAATAATTCAACAATGATTCATTTCTATTACTAATACATAAATAACTTATTATATTACAGTGTTCAGTCTTTTAACAGTTACTGAAATAATGGGTTACAATGACACATATTTAAACATGAAACTGGCTGCAATCACTGTGAAAGACTCAAGAGCACATTAGCCTATGTCCCAACAAAACAGCATATAAATACGCAGAACACACACACACTTGCTCTCTCTCTTGGCTTTCTTAAGTGAATGAGCCAGTCCTTGACAAGCTTAGCAGAGCTTCACACTTGTGCGTCCTTCATGCTAAAGAGCATCTTCCACACAATGCTCAGCAGCACTACTGGCTGTGCATTGATAATGCTCATGCATACATATAAAACATGACAAATACTGATTAGACACAAAAACACATGCACACATTAAATGCAGCCCTTCCGTATATTCTTGTTGGCTTTCTGTGTCTGTCTGCAATGCAATAACTCACAGGATAACTTTAGTCTGAGTTGTTTATCAATGACCATTTTCAAACTGAAAATCGCCGCTCGACGAGAAAACAAGTATACACAACAGAACTATAGAGATGGATCCTCTCTAAACTCTGAGCATGACATATATTTATATTTTTGCATGTCCTTGAATGCACACCCACGACATCCTCTTGAAAATAGCTCAGCTATCAGCACAGATGGAGTATGAGGGATAATTCATGGCTATAGTGGCTCAGAAGAGCAAACAGTGGCCTTGAGGAATCAATAATGAACCCTGTTCTGTCCTTTCTGCTCAGACCTCCTGGTTTGATAGTGAGCAAGTTTGCAGCAGTTCTACAACTGCCGCTTTTGGTACAGATCAATTTCGACCGACACCATCACAATGAAAAGGTCTGAAACTCAGTTGAATACATTTCCTAGGCAATGTCTTCTCCTTATACCTTTTAATTTTGGGTTTTGTAATTGAAAATACACTGCAAAAGATAACAGTGAAAATAACTGAGTAGAACTTGCCTGTGCGAAATCCACTGACACATTTATTTAACTTTTTGGTCATTTGGTTTTGAATGCCCAAAATGTCTAAGATATATTTGGGACTGTAGAGATGACTTGGGCTTGATGTAGGTCTATAGGTTTTATCATCCTCCTGGTAAAAATTGAAAGCTTGATCATTCAGAAAAGTAACAACAAAGCTCTCACAAGCTGTATGATTTAAGGTCTCATTCACATCCATAGAACAAAAGGTGCGGGAAAAGGTGCAGCAGAAGTGGGTGGAAGAACTAGAAACAATAACAGTAGTGATGCTTGTCTTGGGAGGAGGGCTGTAATATCACAGTCCCAAGCCTTTCACTAAAAGGAAAAAGTGCAAAACAAGTCCATCTCATGCTTTTAAGAGCCTTACAAAACAAACAGGCAATATAAACCTGCTTCCGGAAATAAAAATTGTTCTTCTTGCAGCATTCAGGGCAATGTTTCAACGGCCATCAAAGGAGAAAGATGTTACTGCCTGCAGTTACAATATCTGTATCAGTCACAACACCAACCATCTCAAATAACCTACTTGGTCTCATGGCATAAATGTACCTTGGTGCAATTTTTAGCGAGATGTGAAATACATACCAACAAGTACAGTACGTATCACTACAGTTTCCAAAAGAAATGAACACTAGAACAGTTTTATTCCTTTTCAAATTAATGTACAGAGTTTTGATTAATAAAGCATTTTCGCACAATTACTTGAAGAATAGCATGCTGGGATTTTTGAAAACTGATGCTTTTGAACGTTAGCTTTACACCTATCCAGCTTCATATCTATGTGTTTTCATACATGGAAAGTTTGTTCGTTAGCTCACGGAGTAGAGAGGTGTACTGGAGAGGCGAGAAGTTCTGTTTTGAATGCTGTGCAACTACGGTTCGACAAAACAGTTCATATCTGTGCAATTTTTGCTAAATTGTACGTATTTTACAAATTATTTTACAACTAATATGAATTTGTACAAAATGTGTACTACACCTAACCCCGTCCCTATACCTACCCATTACTAAATCAAGAAATCCGTACGTGTAAGGTTGTACGAATTTGTGTAAATTAGCACAAATTTTTCATTTCATCGTGAGGGTTGAACTTCCTGTAGGGCATATTTCCAACAGGATACTGTTTTACTTTTTTGCAACAGTACCACTCAGTGGACATTTCTCTTTGAAACTGTGGCAAGCTTGCAGTAAGGCATGTAAAAACAATGTTGCACAAAAAGTGCACAGAGGTACATATTTTTATGAGACCAGGTTGGTAATATCACAGTCCAAACCTTTCATTAAAAAGATACATAACAAGTCCATCTAATTTTTTTAAAAGCCTCACAAAACAAACAGGCAATGCAAATATGCTTCTGGAAAAATTTAACTTTTAGTCTTAAAATATGAACATGTATAAGGATTATTGGTCTCACTAGTAAATATTTATAATGACATTTGCCTCAATAAACTGCTAATTTCTGCTTATTAATAATTACAAGGTAGCTGTTATGTTTAGGGAAGGTGAGGAAAAGGTAAATTTCTTTGAAGTAAAACTCTAGGTAGAGGCACATTTTTAAATGCTAATTTATGACTTTCAAATGACTATGAATGACTTTCAAAAAGTGTTCAAGAAAGCATGCAAAAGAAGCCTTGAATGCTACAGTAGCTACCACAGGTTTGTAGTTTTGTAACAATGACAGTTTATAGGGCAGATTTTGGTATTAAATTCATCACTGAGCGATTAAAGAATCTGAGAGTACTGCCAGTGCGAACGGTGATGTTCGTCTCTTTTGAGGCATCGCTTTGTGCACCGTCATAAATTCTCAGCGGGCCATTTTGAAAGCTGGTGATAGATGAGTGTGACTGCAGGACTCTGATGCTACATGCTGAGCTAATCATCCCTACCAGGAGTTGTTTGTCTCTCAATCCTGATAAAATAACAACAGGAAGTAACTGATTTTTGTTCTTCACTTTTGCAGACATGGTGAGCTGCTTTGCATAGTGAGGTCTTTGTTTTAGAAAAATCAATTTCCAGTTTGCCCTCATTTGATATTTTCCTTATGTTATGTGATCTGCTCCATGCACTCAGTTTCAGCATTAAATAGTGGACCTTTAAGGCCAGAAAAAATAGACATGTTGCCTTGTAAAAAATAAACACACTTGTATAAATGTATTTAAACCATTTTTTTGACTAATTAAGTAACTTTACATTAAGTAACCATATTTTAATTGTATTTTATGTTTTAACTTTAGTTTTAATTAATGACAATAACCCTGGTTTGTGACTTTCCAAAAAAAATTCAGTGCCAATACATTTTCTTAGGCAATAAAACCATAATCAGATGTTCTTTTGATACATTAGACATAATGCACTGTAACGGGTCCCACTTTTGTGTCCCTAATACCTATGTACTTACATAGTAGCTTGATATTGTTCATACAGTATATAAAACCAAGCTGTAGGTATTGGTACATAGTATCAGCTCTTATATTACTGTAACTTCAAAATTTGATAGGCACATGTAAAACGCCAATACCTACAAAAGGCCAAACTTGGCTTGACTTGACAGGCCAAAGTCTGAATACAATTTATATAAATGTAAAAAAATTACAATTAAGTCATACGATCTCTGATTCTGCACCAGATTCATATGTGTGATAAGGATCCTGACTTGAACACGTGCCTAAGACCATATTCAGTTATAGCCATATCGCCCCTGCTGGCAACAGGAAGCGGCATGTTTTACGCACTAACAAACTCTAACAAACATATTTAATGACATCAACCTTATATTGCGTCAGTCTAATCTAAAAGCCTCTGCAATGTTAAATTGTGATGATCTCGAGTTTTCATTAAAGGGTGTGTCTGCGGCGGCCTAACAAAGTTTGATGTTTCGCCATGGTCGTAGAATGTGTTGTAGCCCACCCATGCAATGTTCGATCTGCCACAAAGTTAACATGTTCAATAAGAGTCCTGGCCTAAAAACATCTAAAGGTCAATATCCTGTTACAATCATACAAACACACCACGTTCCGTCTGCACATGTATATAAATATAAATTACTTCTTATATTCCTTTTGTATGTACCACTTTAAATGCATATTGCCCACCGTTCGCTGTCTTCCTAAAGCCACCGGTTGGTGATGAGCCCGAGTGCAGGCGCCCTCTTCAACGCTGCTTGTGGCTTTAATTCAGCTTTTTTCTTTGCCCAGTGTAGTCTGGTTGTTGTGTGCTATATTTGACTGCGGCGTGCAGAACAATCACACACACTTCACACAAACACATTTTTGGCTGACTATTGCTGAAAAAAACAAGACTCTCTTATTTTAAGATTTCAGGCTCTATTTTGTGTGCTGTATTCATGGAAGGTGCCTTAAGCTCTTTATAAGATGAGAGTAAAAGACGGTACAGCAATTCTGCATTTATTGACTCAAGAAAGATGAATAAGAAAGTCTATATTGGCTAGAGTGATCCACACTTGTTCATGGCTGGGGTTGCCTTTTTTTTTTTTCACAGATGAAACCTTTATGAAATCAATGGTTAACTTAAATAACCTTTAAGATTTTACGTAATGTTCAAAAACATATTTTTTTTCATTGGGGGGCATGTATTATGAGACTAGACAGTAGTTGGAGATCTTTATTTTGGTCTTATGTGCAAAAATTACTGATGCAAGCAAATATTTAGCATGTAAAGGTGTTACCTTTGCTGCGGCGGCGGCCCCTGTGCTCCGTGTAGAACTTGAGCTGGGTGTCATCATCCATTTCTGATCCAGAATCCACCTGACGACCAAACACGCCGCCAGCTACAAACAAAAACACAGTTCCGTCATCTCACACATTTGCCACAAACATGTTTTGCAGATAAACATATCCAAACTATTATTTTGTAAAGACTTTTCAATGTCACCTTGGATTTCAACATTTAACAACCCCGATAAAACAGAACGGCAGTACTTAATGAATGCCGTGACATTCGGTATAATTTGAGACAGAGACTCGCTCTAGTCTCTGTTAGCCAGATTTCACCTCACTAACAGCTCAGTGCTCCGCAGAGACGCCATCTGGACCTTAAAACATTAGACATTCAATTCCATGCATTAAGCGATACATGTGTAACACTTCCCATTCAATAACAGAGCAGAGTGTTTGCTGAAGTGAACCTGACTTGTGTTTAGGGAGATGTGGCTCTCGTGATTAGTGATGCCTGGTTTAATTAGCGATAAGAGCGCATCAGATCTTGTTTGGTCAGTTGGTTCATCAGCAGGTAAGAGTGGAAATCAGGACAAGAGACATACGCTGTGTAATCAAAAGTCATCACTGGATTGCGACTGAAATAAGACAAGGATGAGAGACTACTGCTTATATAGATATGTGTATATTGTAAATGCATAGGAAAAATAACACAGAAGGCAACATTTTAATTTAGGAATCGATTCTTACCATTAAGCTGCTTATTAACATGCATTATACTAGGTTATTGGTTGTTTATTTGTGCTTACAAAACATGTATTAATGTCATATTCTGAATGACCATATTGTAGATATTTGAATCCAACCCCATATCTAAATTTAACAACTACCTTATAAATAAGCAGCAATTTAGAAGTTTATTGAGGAAAATGCTGTATGTAATAGTTAGTTAACAGTAAAAAAACGAACATTTAAAGTTGATTGCAGTGATACGAATATATTTAAAGACCATAGTTTATTCAATAAACCACTGTTTAACACACACCCAATTTGATGCCTGATGTACTGTAATGTTCAATGTGAAGCTTACACAGCAATGTACCTGAGAGAAAAAACTGATGTTATATACGTTATATACTGTATGACATGAGAATATATAATATATCAGTATGGTGGTATCTGTCTACTCGGCTAGTTGATCCAAACAATATAAAAATGTATACAGTTAATCAACAATAGAAAAACAGATATATGGCTAAATGCCTAGCCATAAAAAAAAAAAAAAAAGAAAAAGGCAATATGAATGTTTTTTTGACCTGGAGACGTGTGGAGATGTGTGTCGGCATTAATTTCAGTGGACTTGAACAGATCACCTTTTACTGCAGTTTAACAAACTGGCAATTTTTACCTAAATATGATTTTCAGTTAAAGTAATTAATCCTGAAATTCGACATTGGTAACTTACTAAACGCAGCATCGGTCGTGCGCCCCAGTTGTTCTTACTTGTAAAATCAGTTCACTAGAGACACACTCTGAATGGATCGTTTGAATCAGTGAATTGTTGACTCGAGAATAGCTGCATTTAGATCACTCCAATTCAACAATGAATCATTTGGAGCGATTTGCGAACCAATTGAACAGTTTCATTAAAAAGAATCAGTTTGTTAATGAATCGATGGTCTGCGTCTCGGAGCACGTGATACTACATTTAAGTAACGATATGTTTTATGAAACGTAGTGAAGTAAAAAAGTATGATATTTTGCTTAGTAGTATTTCGTTACTGTCCACCATTGGTAAATTTGTGGTAATACAAGTATCCTGATGCTTGGTTTCAAAAATCAAATATCTTTATTTTATGTATTTGCTTTTTTTTCAAAAACCACTTTATGTGACATAAGGCTCCTCATGAAGCACACACAGAGATTTGGATCACTCTTGTGTTCTATAAATTTAACTATGATAAAGCTATGTTTTTTTTTTTTAATTTTTTTTTAATCATAGATATGGAAGCGTAACGTTGGAAGCGTCAATCAAAAAGCATATAGTCTGTTGTTAAGCAACAACAGTTAATGTTACAGTTATGTTAAACAACATATCTTACAAAAGCGGGGTATTCAATTAAAGTTAATGGTCCCGTTTCTCAAGGATCTAAATATCCAATAATAACACTGTAATTAACACAGGAGTTAATGTTCAGCAGCATGTGTCTGATTACATACGCAATCTACATTTCAGGACTTTTGTTTCAGGTTAGCAGATAAGTTATCTATGAACAGTATGAAATAATAAATCCCACATAGTGAAAACTGTCTGTTAAAGACTGCTGCTTAGTTTAGAGAAAGACACTGTATCTGTCACAAGCCGCAGGAGATTGGATAATAATCTGTGTCTTTACTGTGGCAAACCTGGACACATCAGAGCCAACTGCCCCGTCCGGCCACCATGCACCAGATCCTTCAGGGTGCGTGCCGTTTCATAAAATACTACCATGACCATAGATGCCTGCATTTACCATAAGAAGGATAGCATTAGAATTAAAGTGTTTGTGGACTCAGGGGCTGGAGGGAACTTTATTGATTCAGAGTTTGTCTCTAAACACAATCTCCTTTTGATTCCATGTACACCGGGGGTGGCGGTGGCACCCCTCGATGGCCGACCAATAGGGACTGGACGAATCACAGCTCAAACCCAAGCTCTCACACTACTCACCGGCTCATTTCATAAGGAAAAAAATCAGTTTTATGTTATCAAGTCACCCGAACACCCACTGATCCTGGGCCTACCATGGCTGGAGCTTCACGACCCCAGCATCTCCTGGAGTAGCCATCAAATTACCCAGTGGTCGCCAACCTGTCACGCCCACTCACCAAAGCCACACGCTCCATCCACGCTCCAAGTCCAACTCACCACTGAGGAAGACCCCGAACTCCACCTCCTACTGGCAGCTTATAAAGATCTCAAGACAGCCTTCAGTAAGACCCAGGCCACTAAGCTACCTCTGCATTGCCCAACGGACTGTGCCATAGACCTCATACCCGGAACCATGCCGACACAAGGCTGGGTCTTCCCATTGTCTCAGCCTGAGACCACCAGTATGGACCAATACATCCAGAAGGAGCTGGCCAAGGGGCTTCATTCAGAATCAGAATCAGAAAGAGCTTTATTGCCAAGTATGCTTGCACATACAAGGAATTTGTTTTGGTGTCACAGCTA
>JAUCMU010000097.1:24226645-24236769 GCA_032275025.1 Enteromius treurensis
AATGTATTTTTTTTTCGATTTGTGAAATTCAACAAGCTTTTTATTTCAAATACTTTAGGCAGGATTTTTGTTCCATAAACAAATCCTAGATTTGAAGCACATGAAGATATTCTCAGCTTTTAAAATCTGCCAGTTTTTTTGCGAAATACAAACAATATGTATATTATAACATGACATATATATCATAGCCTGACATATATCTGAAATGGCTTTAGTTTAAGCAGTAGTTAGTCAATAATTTTCCCGATTACAATGAGACTTCTTTATAAATTAGTTTATAGCCTGTTTTCCCATGCCTTCTGATGTTCCTTCACTTTTAAATCTTGCTATACAATCGAAACAAAGAGGAAAAACACATTAATTTGAAAGATGAAGTGTTTTATATCAAAAGAAACAAAGCAGAACATTATTGCGGTTGCTGGGTTTCTGACATGCTAAAAATAATGAATATATATAATACAGTGATTTGATCAGTAAAGAGCTTGAACAACACATTATTTGTGTATCGCTGTAAAACTGAAGCTGAGACTTTGTTTTAGAAGTACTAAAGGGACTAATCTTATTGCTATTGGGTGGCGCACTATAACGAATCCAATGGCAGACATGAAATATACATATATCCCTGCGAATATTACACATGATATCATTTCTGTTAATAATCCCACATAAATGCCTTTGTAGTCTATTAAAAAGGGTTAAATAAGAGAGCTACAGTGACCCCAAAGGAATGTCGAGTGTGTGCACTGATGTTAAGATAAAAAGTTGTTCCTGTTCAGGCTTTTAATAAATATCATATTCTTGATATTAAGCAGTTTCTGCGAGTTCTTAGATCTAATCCCAGTAACATCAAGCAGCCGCTCGGACGCAACGATATTCAAATATGCCTGAATTCCGGAGCCTTCTCTCAATCCAGGTCATTTGCAAGTGCACTATACTAAATAGATATTTCGACTTTGTTCTCATATTATTTCGACTTTTATTCTCTTAATATACAACTTTATTCTCATAGTTTTCGACTTTATTCTCGTAGTATTTCGACTATTATTCTGGTAAAATTAAACCTTTATTCTCATAGTTTCGACTTTATTCTCGTAATAGTACGACTTTTTTTTGTGGAACGAAAACGCTGTCGTAAATTTTCATGTCTGTCAAACTGAAGAGAGATTGAGGGAGTTTAATTGTGTAATTGTGAGCAGAATGAAAAGAATACAGACAGATGGAGATCTATTAACATTGAGAAAGTCTTTTGATTGGAGAGGGAAACATGATGGTGTTGTCTGAATTTGGGTTCCCTGGAGGAACGAGTGCATTGGCTGGCGGTTTCATTGCATCTCCTGCTGTCAGGAACACACTTTTTCTGTGGTTGTTTCTCCTTCTATTTCACTAAAATGCTCCTCCTGGACAGCTGCTAAGTACTGGGCTGGCTTAGCTCGACTCTGTCTAATAAAATAAAGGCAGTTATTAACAATGCTCTTTGCTGTTCAAAAAGGCAAAAAGAGAAAGCTGCCAGTTCAGACAGACAGACAGATAGATTTACCCCATGAATGATTAAGAGATTAAGGCGACTGATCCCCAGGATCAAACAGTCAAAACACACATTACAAAAGCCTGTGGAAACCTCTCAGTCCACACACCACACAGAGGCAGTTTTAATGAAACCCGCAGACAAGTTTCAAAGCAAAACAAAAATGGAATAAAAAAATAACAAATTACAAAGTTTTGTCAGATTCTTCTGGTAACATAAACAGTCTTTGACACAGATCACTCAAATTAACACATTTCTATTAGTGTTGTCTGTGTGTGCCAGTCTGGGGTTATTTGAAGAAGAAAAAAAATTATTGAAGAAAGCAAAGAGAATAGCTCTGAATATTCAATTTGAGTCCATAAGTCATCCAACAAATTGCGGTGGATTGAAATCAACTAACGCCGGCACCGGTGAAGACTGCATACAATTTATAATGCGGGACGGATGGTTGGCGCATGTGTGGGTGTTTATTTGGTTGGGTGGATTGGTGGATGGATGGTGAATGTGAGGGTCTTTTTTTTTTGGCTGGTAAGACTGGTGTAGATGGATGTTTGGTGGGTGTGTGAGTGTTTGGTTATTTGTTTGTTTGTTTGGATTTTTGGACGTTTGGATGGATGTTTGGTGGTTGTTGGTTTGTTTGTTTGATTGATGTACAGTAAGTTTATGTGTTTGGATGGGTGGATTAGTGATAAATGGATGGTTGGTGGGTGTTTGGTTGTTTGTTTGGTGGGTGTGTGGGTGGGTGTTTGTTTGTTTTGTTGGGTGGATTGGTGGATAGATGATTGATGTAAGTGTGTGTGTTTGGTTGGGTGGATTGGTGGAAGTTTGGTTGCTTGTTTGTTTGGTTGGATTGGTGGATGTTTGAATGGATGTTTGGTGGGTGTTTGTTTGGGTGGATTGGTGGATGGATGGATGGATGGATGGTGGGTGAGTGTTTGTTTGGTTGGGTGGATTGGTGGATGGATGATTGATGTAAGTGTGTGTTTGGTTGGGTGGTTGTTTGGTTGTTTGTTTGGATCGGTGGTTGTTTGAATGGATGTTTGGTGGGTGCGTGGGTGTTTATTTGTTTGGTGGAAGGATGATTGATGTAAGTGTGGGTGTTTGGTTGGGTGGATAAATGGATGGATGGATTGGTGTGGTGGTGTTTGTTTTATTGGTGGATGGAAGGTGTGTGGGTGTTTAGTTGGTTGAATTGGTAAATAAATAGATGCATGATGAGGGACTGATGAACATGGATGAATGGGTGGAGATTGATTGATTGATTAATTGTTTGGGATAGTCGTAACCTAGTGGATAGAGAGTTGGACTTGTAACCCAAAGGTCACAGGTTTGAGTCTCAGGTCCAGCAGAGATTGTTGGTGGGGGGAGAGTCCTCTTTTGAGTGCTCTCTCCACCCTCTATACCACGACTGAAGTGAGACCCTTGAGCAATGCACCGAACCCCCAACTGATCCCTGGGTGCCACGGCATTGCCTGCCAACTGCTGTGTGCGTGTGTGCACTTGGATGGGTTAAATGCAGAGCACAAATTCTGAGTATGGGTCACCATGCTTGGCCAAAAAAGTCACCTTCTTTCCTTTCCTAGCTTTAATTGATTGATTGATCAATGCCAAAAGTGACTTTGGCAATAACCTCTATAGGATATTTAGGCATTGAACATCTGCTGGACACACAGAGCTTAAAATAACAAGAAACTCACTTCACTTTAATAAAACAAACAATCTCTTGTCTGGTGAGTCAATAAACAGCTCTTTCCATCATGAGGCCTGCAGAGTTCCTATGTTATATGCTATTGGCTTTTTCCAAGACTTGTATTAGGAAACAGCAGGACAGATGGGCAGCTTTCGCCACAGAATGGGAGGCTGAGACTTATAAATTGTGTGAAATTACACCTATAGTGGAAAAAAATGGATCTTGTATTACTAGAGTGAGTATAAAACAGCTTATAAGACCGCTAATATGATGAGCTACAAACATTATTTAATTAAGTTCTGTTGTGACTTTATATGGACAATATTGTTACCATAGCCTGATGATAACACAGCCCCTTGAAATACTGTAACACTTCGTGACATACTGAGCCCTTCTTCTGGCTGAGCCTCTAAAATTGTCTTTAAAACAGTATGTGGACAGAAACAATAGACTGTTCTGTCTGAATGGATGTCAGGAGATGGAGGAGGAGATGCTTTAGCAGACTTTATACAGTAAACTGCTTTTGTGCGGAAACAGCTCATTACAGAATAAATCAACTGCTTGTCTCCCAATCCTCAATGTTTGAATGACATATTCATTTTTTGCATGCACTCTTTTATATCTCTTATAAGAAAAGTCATGGATAATTCTGCATATGATTCATTTCCAGTTGGATTCACATTTGGTGACTGACAGCCGTAAAACTCTGAAAGCAATTCAGTGATTTCAGGGCCATTAGATGCTTTTTATTTTGGGAGGGTTTCAATGACTCCACAGACAATAAAATATAGATCTATGTAATAAAATAACCATAAATCAAGGTTTTGTTTTGTTTCTTTTCTGACAGTTAGCTGTGAGACTATGAGGTGCTGAGAGACACAATGGACTCTGTGTTTATGTTCCTTTGAATGTTGAGTTCTGTCATTTTCCCGAAATTCAACAGCCGATCGAATCCACACATTGGCAGTGGGAGCGGCTGGTTCTTGGCAAGTGGTGACCCAGCGGTGCAGTTGAAAATCAAAACACACCACTGGCTTCTATTGGAGACTGAAAGCCTCAGCCAGGAGTCATTTTGGATAAAATGACCTCCTCTGTTTGCCTCTTAACACCTAGAGAGTTGATACTGGATTTGAACATACACAAAATAAGCAAAATAAATCATTTAACTGCATAATTTGCTCTGTGTGTACTATGCAACATGCTATCGGTACTTTCAGTTTTGCATTCACAAACCCTTGTACCTCATCAATGGATAATGTTTGGTCAGAACTGCATGGTGGTCAAGCTTCCATAACATGTTATAACTATTTTATAAAAGCAATACGGCATTAGGTCTTTATACTACATACGCCAGAGGTGCCCAATCCTGCTCCTGGCAATCAAATGTCCTGCAAAGTTAATTTCCAACTCTAATCAAACACACCTGGTTTAATTTTCCTGATTTAAGTTTTCCTTAATATTAAGTTTAACCTTAATCAAGCTTATGTGAGTATTCACACCGTTATCCCATTCCCACCCCAACCAACCCCACATTCTTCACACACCATTCTCTGTGATTTCTTCCTCTTACTAATAAGTCTAAAGCACTATCTGCTATGCCAAACAGCATATTTAGTGCACAGGTGATCTCCACTAAAATGCTTATCAAAGTGTAGGCAGACTGCAGCTCGTCAAATGACCTCTCATCTGCCTCCAGGCCTGTCAATTCACCTCACACCTTCCCTGCCATCTCCCTCCCTTACTCTCTCTCCGGATTAAAGTGAGTCAAAGTCACACCTGCTTTGTGGTCTATGTGGTCAGAAATTGGTGCATTCTCATAAAAAAAAAATAAAAATCAAGCTGAGTTGCTCTGCTCGAATTCAGAACCATGGACAGCGCACCTCTACAGCTTCAAAGTAAAGAGCTGTACAGGATTCCTAGTGTGGATAAACAACTTGTGCTTACAACTACTTTTCAAAGGACTACTCTCAGGACACCGCCAAGCTACTTCCCATCATCGATGAGCCCTTTTGAAACAGCAAGTATCAATGTAGCAGTGTCACTGCACAAGTCAAGCAGGAAGCTTGGATATATCCTGGTGTCCGCAGACTATGCGAGCCAATTTCCAGTGGTGTAGACATATCGCTAAATCTCTGTCTGGGAAAGGTGACTTCGGAAAGCACTGCACCTAAAATGACTACTGACTCAAGAAGACATGAAGCTTTTACAGGATTGATATTCCTCATTATTGAGCCAAGTAGAACATTCTCCTCAAACAGCACTTTATCAATAGCCAATCAAAGCAATTAAACGTTATTGTAAAAAAAATAAAATAATAATAATAATAAATGAAATAACAATAATGATTGTTTTAAAGAAACATGGTCATCACATCTAACAAATTTATTCATGGCATGCTTATTTACTGGGTAAAATATCATTGGGACAAACCCAATGATTGGGTTATTTTGGGCACCCAGTGGTGGGGTTAAATGTTGGGTCTTTGGGTTTGTCCACATTTTACCCTGTGCTGGGTTGTATTTAACCCAGAATCTTCTTTGATCACCATACTTTGCTGGTCCTGGATTTGGCATACAGTACCATATCATTATTAGGTAAACATTAAACACAGATCCTAATCCTAGAATACAAGGCTGGACAAATCTGGCCCATGAAGGGTAATGACATTTACTGCAGAGTTTAAACCAATGCATAATGAAATGCACCTGAAAAATCCAACCAGGATTTCTTGGAGACAGGCAGTGTGCTGGATTAGGTTTAAAGCTATATAATAATGTGCTTTGACAATTGGGTTGAAGTCTGTTGAGCACTTTTCTGAAACATAAAATTACTAAATGACACTTTATTGTCAGACAAGGTGACATGAAATATGTCATTTGGGGCAAGGCCTAGTAATAGGTTTGAGCTAAATGTCCTGCCACGATTTAGATCAGCACTTCCTGGAGGCACACTGACAGTACACATTTTCAGACTCTTCTCAATTAAATGCACCTGATTATTTTTATCAGCATGTCTGTAAAGACTCCAAGACCTGAAATAGGTAGGTCATGTATGGGAGACTTCAAAAAATGTGTGCCTCCAGCAACAAGGTTGGGAAACAATTAGGGATGTCTATACAGCATTTTTAAAAGGTGTTTCGAGTATATTTTTCACACATTATTAACACTTTATTTTATGCTTACATCTAGTTGCTTATTAGCATGTATATTACTATGATATTAGCCATTTATTAGTGTTAATTAAGCACATATTAATGCCTTATTCTACATGGTTTGCAGTTGATAGTCAACAACTGCACCTACTGTAGTCTAAAGTGTTACCTAATTTTCTGCATTAGGTGTACAAAAGGTAAGTAGATCTAATAAAGACAAACATTTCCAAATTTACCCTGTCATCTTGCATTTTTAAAAGAAGAACTTTGGCGATGGCTTTTGACTCATTTTGTTGACTCATTTACATAGACTAATACTATATATATATATATGCGTCACGTGCGCATTGTGTTTGTTTGTCCTGAAGCGTCTGATCGCGGCTGCGGTTAAATGCACTTGCATTTTCTAATGCTTTTATACAAAACTGATGAACACACCGTCAGTTATGTTTTCAGAGCAGAGCAAAACATCTGATATATGGAAAGAGATCCGTGCATTAGTCTGAATCCAGCCTGTTAAAGCTGCCACTGTCTAGATCTCATCAGTAATAATCAAGAAGAATAATGCAGAAGAAAAAAAAGAAAAATCCAACTTTTAAAGTCAAAACTATTTCTGTAAACTTTCGTATATTTAAAGAACACTTAAAATAAGTAATAGTTTTAAAAGAGTATAAAAAAATCACGTTTTGCACAAAATACAGACTAAAATGCATGTTTGAACTGCTTCAACTGAAAATATCTTGCTCGGACATATCTTAAAATTTTTGTAAAATATGCATTAATATCTTAATTTAACTAAGGACTAGTTCTGGCTTAAGATAAGCCATGTTTGTGAAACTGGGTCATTGTGTTGATAATAATAATCCCTTTGATTTGAATTGTGAAACCAAGATGGCAGTATTGACAAATACATGTCTCAAATATAATAGGGCTTTAATTTTAGTAATTATTTAGGTAGCACATATATTCTGAATGCCTTTGGCAAAATTCAAATGAGCCATTTTAATCTAGATTAATTTCAAAATTAATGATTGACCACCCCTATTATATATATATAAATATTTACACATATATATAATTCTTCATGTAGCAGTGTGCACAAAATATGATCTGACAGAAGCCAGTTTCTTTTACTACTTTGTTGTAGCTTCCTTTATCCACTGGATTCCGCTAATCGCTGGGACTATTTTGCCATAGCAAACTTTCTCTCCCATGACACTTTAGTAAGAGGGTGTAAACTTCAGAATACATTGAGACAACAACGTAAAAGCAACCACCTGAGGTCAGGTCACTGAAGTCATAATAAGTGGTCTACAAATAAGCCTGACACATTTTATGCTCCGGAATCATAGCTGCCCAATGCTGAGCTATTTGCGATGGGTCCCAGAGAGCAGGTGTGATGTTTATGTATGGGCCAGCCTCCTCCGGCTGCTACACCACTCATCTGGTTTACGCATATCCTCAAACTTTGATTAACGGCTCGTTTAGGCGAACAGGCATATTAATGGACCAGGCTGTTCTTTCTTATTTTTTTACAAATGGATGAAACATCAAATGCACTCTGCAAAATGCACTGACAAATATATGACCGACACTCAACAGTAATTGACTGTGTGCTCATTCAAACAGCCAAACTGCATTTGAATAATAATCACAAGTCTGATTTCTTAGAAAAGAAAAAGCCCACCTCTCCTCTAAAAGCTGCATTATGCCACTCAAGTCTGTGACACAAGGCGTGTTTAGCCAGTTTTAATGTTTATGTTTTTTAATGCATTTTCTAATTTTACTTAAAAATTGCCTTATAGTAATAGTTACCTGTATAAACCACTAACAAATTTGTTGGGGAGAAACAGACGAGTAGTATGCTTTTTTTCTGCTTCTAGTTAATTTGGTCTAAATTAATGCATTGTTTTATTTAGATAGCTTTGTAACCGCTGAGTGTTATGTGTTTTCCAGCGGGTTGCACTGATGCTTGTCCTAGTCCATGTGGACCACCAGGGCCAGAATGACACTCTAATTATAAACCTGCTGAGGCAAGTTGAGTCATTGCTCTTGGCTATTTGTGCATACATATGCAATCTGTACAGCGTGGGCGTATGTGTGTGTGTTAACAAGCAAACCTATGCATACAAACTTGCATGTAATGTCAGTCCATATATATATATATATATATATATATATATATACACACACACACACCGGTGTAAATTAGAATGTTGTGGAAAAGTTCATTTATTTAGTAATTCAATTCAAATTGTGAAACGCATGTATTACATAAATTCAATACACACACTGAAGTAGTTTTTGGTTCTTTTAATTGTGATTATTTACTCTCATGTTTAACAAACATGGACTTCATGCAACTCGGGCTATAAACTTTTCCACCCTTCCTCCAGACTCTAGGATCTTGGTTTCCAAATGAAATACAAAATTTGCCCTCATCTAAAAAGAGGACTTTGGACAACTGGGCAACAGTCCAATTCTTCTTCTTCTTTGCCCAGGTAAGATGCCTCTGATGTTGTCTTTGGTTCAGGAGTGGCTTTACAAGAAGAATACATTTATTGACATGTCTGTGTCTTTTTCCTTACACACAACTTTCTGTTAACATGCTTGGATACAGCACACATGAACAGCCAACTTTTTTTGGAATTGAATGTTTGTGGCTTATCCTCCTTGTGAAGGGTGTAATTGTCTTTCGGACATCTGTTAGATCAGCAGTCTTTCCCATGATTGTGTAGCCTGGTGAACCAAACTGAGAGACTATTTCGAAGACTCAGGAAACATTTTCAGGAAACATTTCACCATATTCTAATTTGTTGAGATGAATTGGTCATTGGTGGGTTTTTGCTAAATGTGAGAATAAATCATGACAAAGAATCATAGACTTTAATACACAAGTTTTACAATTTGAGTAAAATTACTGAAATAAATTAACCTTTCCATGACATTCTAATTTATTGAGATGCACCTGTCCTCTTTTCCCTCTTCTTTAGATCTCGGTGATAGGTGCTCCAGTGCATCTCGGTGGCCCGGGCGCCTCGAATGTTAGCCGAATTGCACTGTAGCCCTATTCGGACGGGACTAGTTTTCTAAACTACGTGTGAGATTAGATTCTTATCACCTGTCGTCCGTGATTTTTATGTACCATTTTAGAACGGGACTAACACCTCCGTGTTTATTACAGTGGTGGAAGGGTCTGTTTTGTACATCTGGGTGTCACAGAGATCACACTTTCTTGCATTGCTATAGTCATTCAGATTGATTACAATTATAAGTAATTCTATATCACATGACATGACCCCCCCCTATTTATATTTATAGTATATCATATAGTATAGCATCTCTGGAGAGACCTACAATTGGCAGTCCACCAACGTTTACCATCCAACCTGACAAAACTAGAGCTGCAAACTGGGATCTGAAAGGAGAAATGGCAGAGGACTCACAAATCCAGGTGTGAAAAACTTGTTGCATCTTTCCCAAAAAAAGGGTCAAAAAGGTTCTTCTGCTAAATACTGAACAAAGGGTCTAAATACTTAGGACCATGTTTTATTTCAGTTTTAATTTTTTTAATAAATCTGCAAAAATGTCAACAATTCTGTGTTTTTCTGTCAAAATGGGGTGCTGTGTGTACTGATCACCATCATGACTGATCATGACTGATCATCTAATGAGAAAAAAAAACAAAACGTCTAGGTTACTATCGTAACCCACGTTCCCTGAAGGAGGGAACGGAGACGTTACATATGGGAACTCGC
>JAUCMU010000097.1:24255678-24271611 GCA_032275025.1 Enteromius treurensis
ATCTTTCGGGTCAAGTTGCGTTTTTTTAACGAGAGGCTTAATAACAGCCAATTTAAAGGCTTTGGGGACATATCCTACTGATAATGAGGAGTTAATAATAGACAGAAGAGGATCTATGACTTCTGGAAGCAGCTCTTTTAATACATGCATGTTGTTTGGTCTTGTCACAGTTAGCATCCACAATTTATATTGTACTGGAGAGAAAAGAAGAAGCATGTTTATTTGCCAAAGCCCATGGGTCTTTCAAGCCGAGAACTCACATCAATAAATAATGATGTCTTTAATTTGCACATTATCAGTAGATCAGCTGCAGAACTTTCCAGTCTCATCCGTGCTTTTGTAATGTGGCTAACGCTAATTTGCCCTTAAGTACATCTGGCCCTTAAGTTGTTATTCAGTGAAATCTTCTCATCTGTTGGAGTTCAGATCTCACTGTTTATGGTGTGTCATGTTGAGCTGTGAGACATGTGATGTTTGGCCGTGCCTCGTCATGTTAGGTCTGAAAATGAGCATGTGGGTGAGAAAATGACCAAATTTAAATTTTGGGGTGAACTGTGCCTTCAAGAGGTATTATCTATCAGTGAAGTGATGTTTTGGTTACACTGAACGGATCAAGTGAAAGTCAAGTACAGGGAAGGATTCAGTAACTATGGCTCTGCGGTTTGCAGCCGTCAACAATCTGGCCCTGAAGCCAAGACTCGACTGGCACAGCAATAATAGGAAGCTTTTAGGGGTAAGAGCAGAATAAGTGCTAGAGTTTGATTACAAATCAGATGAGCTCCAACACACTGAGCTCTGTGCAAATCCACTCCCATTTTCTGCTCAGTTAAAGAGACATTGGCTTACACCAGTATCCCCTATCGCTATCTTTGATGGAAAAGTTTCATCTTTGATGCTGTGTTTGTCTCAACTTTCAATGCTCAAACCGCCAAAGATCCTAAAAGGATTTTTCACTTTCACCTGCATTTAAAGGCCATGCTTTTTTCTGCATATAACGTTTGTTGTCTTTGATGTGGAATAAGGGATGCGGTCATGATTCATTGAATTTACTAAATTTATTTTTATTTTTTGCATTGGTTGCAATTCATTTATTATAGCTACATTTACCTAAACAAATTTAGTTTACTTGCAAAAAATTTTTTTATGCAATAAATAAAATCTTGTACTTGCAAATATATTAACAAATGTTAATGACCACTACACTTTAATGGCTGCTTTTCTTTACATGCTTAAATGGACTTGTTAAAAAGTGATTTGTTGACTAACATACTAAAGCACATGGCTACTCGAGAATAATTTTACTTCTTATGTATTATTCACTATTATATTTAAAGTTCATATATTTTAAATCTGCTAAAATCTTCAAAGCTGTCGAATACTATTTGACGGAAGTTTAATTTCAGCCTTGTTAGGTGACCTGTTCTTTTAACTAGGGCAAGTGGGAAGTAAGAGCCGACCGGTCTGTCAGCCAGAGAGAGAGAGAGAAAGAGCAGAAGAGTCAGTCTTGCTCTCTCAGTCAAGTTTAATGAGGGGTAAAGGAGCTTCCATCTTGTGTCTGGCTTGTTGCACGTTTGGTCACAGAGAGCTGATTCATGGCACTAACTCTTCTCCTCATTCTCCACACCGTTTGTACCCTCTTATCTGAGCAGCTAAATTGCCTCTTAGTGAACTGACTAGCCTTACAGGATCATTCTAGCTGCAGGTTTTGTCTTGAGCAAACTAAAAGAGTGCTCTGTTTGAGCGTTCGTATACATGCCAGCTAGTGTAATAGCGCTGGCTCACAGTGTCATCTCTGAAGAGCAGACAGCAGAAGGTCTTGGTGTAAGTTGCTGAGCTGATGAACGATACGCCGGGACATTCTGATTGGTGTCATCGGTGTTGGGGAAAATAAGATTGTGTGCAATGGCAATACAGTTATTGTGTGGTTATTGTATTGTTTGTTGAATGTGAAGACATGAGCAGATACTCCAGATATCAGTTTGCTAAGTCAAGCCTCATTTTTATTATTGCTTATACAGGAGTTGTGATATTAAAACACGAATCAAGCAGAGGCGGACAGTAATGAAGTATTTTTACTCTGCTGGAAAAGTGTTTTTCTTCAGAAAACATTCCAAAGCGTAATATTGTACTTTTTACTACACTACATTTTATATTCATTATCATTTAAAACTCAATTACATTAGAAATCTATTACTTTCTATTACTCAAGTAAAATAGATTTGAAGATTTACTTGAGTACAAGAAAGTATTACATTTTGAATGAAGATAAATGGTCCCACTTTATATAAAGTGTCCCTAATACCTGTGTACTTACATAGTAACTAGACGTTTATGTAGTATGTAACCACACATTGCTACACAGTATCTACAGCTGTAATATTACTGTAACTACACTCATGTAACAACCCTCAGAATGGTGTGTGTAAGTACACATGTGTAACAGGACATTGGTAACAACACTTTTTGGTAATGAAGTACAAATGTGTAACAGGACTAACAGCACTTTTTGGTAAATAAAGTGTTACACTTTATATTAAATAGACAATTGCTATGGATTTAGCATGTAATTACTCTGATGTTACACAGCAGCGGGCAGTAAATTAGGCTTCACATATAAATTGTGGTTGGTGTCCAAAATGTTACACTTTATATTAAGTGGGCAGTTCCTGAGGAGTTACTGTGTAAATACACTGGTATTACAGAGGTGCATAAACTCCCCCAACGCCACTCACTTTACATATCCCAAAACTTACCCAACTACACCCCCTGATCACCCCTGTTCCAGTTACTCGTATACATACTGCTGTTACAAAATGTAGCTATGTAATTCCTGTTACATGACTACTTAGTGAAGTGAAAAAACATTGTTACATGTGTGAAGTTACAGAAATATTACATCTGTAGATACTATGTAGCAATGTGTACTTACACTGTGGGAACTACAGTACTACATACACATCTAGTTACTATGGAAGTACACAGGTATTATAGGGACACTTAATATAAAGCGGGACCATTTACTATGTTGGCAGGTGAATGGTGGCCAAAGTGTAATTCATGTAGTGCTGCCTTTACTTTGCTAAACACCTCAATGATTTTTATGTTTTTTTTCCTGTAGCCACATTGTGCACAAAAATATATTAAATAAAATAAGACTGACTGAGATTAACAACAATAGCAGCGAACTCTTGACTCCTTTATCTTCATTATTGCTGCCATGGGAAAATGAGGGAAGATATATGCATGGGTTTGAAAAAGAGATCTCTCAAGAAGTTGAACAACTTAATATCAGAAGTTCAAGCATGTCTGCTTTTTTATATATGGCAAGATACATCTTTTATCTGCTCTGCTTAGCCTGAAACACAAAACAACAGGAGTTCAAGACCACATAGAATAAAGGCTATAGAAAACTACAGGAAACCAAGCAGCAGGAAACCAAACACCACCACAAAACTTCATAACACAGAAAGTCACAGGAACACTGATTTAAAAGAAAACTATTCTTCTCACAAATACTGCATTTATTTGATTTAGAAAAATATCAATATTGTAAAACATTATTACAATTTAATAGAACAGCTTCTCGTTGAATACATGATAGCTGTGATGAATAGCTAAATTTTCAGCATTATTTTTTCAGTGATGCAAACCCGTAAGACCTTCATGCGTACACTTTCCAGGGGTAAACAACCTAGTATTACTTACATGCAAGCTTTCCACCGGATGTAAACAAGACGTCAAATACATTATATCTTGCGTATGCTATGCATTGTGATACTCTCCAAAATGGCAGATGTAAGTCAGGGGAGAAAAATAGTTGAGTCATGCAAAAAAAAAAAAAAACACTTTTCTTGCAAAGCTGAAGTTGAGCCACTGATGTCACATGGACTGTACTACCGATGTTTTTACTAGGTTTCTGGACTTGGGGTCATTTCAGTTGTATTGCTGTCTGTGGAGGGTCAGACCTCTAATTTGTGCTTCGAAGATGAACAAAGTTCTTCTGGGTTTGGAACGACATGAGAGTGAGTAATTAATGACAGAATTTTCATTTTTGCGTGAACTCTTTAAGTTTAGGTATTGGGTAAGATTAGGAATTTAGAATGTCATGTAGAATAAGGCAATAATATATGCTTAATTAGCACTAATAAATCTCTAATATTCGAGTAATATGCATGCTATAAGCAACTAATAAGCAAAAAAAAAGCACTGATTTTAGCATTCATTTGAAATATAAATCTTGTGTTAACTTGTCTTTTCCCATCAGTTAATGAATTCTTGCAGAATAAAACTAATAAAAAGAAAACAAACCTCACTGTCACCAAAGTTTTAATTTGTTTTTTAAAAACAGTTTACTTGCAGTGTGACTCATCTGTGTTTCTGTCAAATCGACCATTATTTCAGTCAATAGTGGTTTTATACCCCAAGATTTTGTTTGTTTTGGCCCCCTGCCATGCTGCCGAAGATGACATTTTTAAAAGCAATTATTTGAAGATTGTCTAGGAAGCATGGAGTAATGTGAAAATTTCGACCTGCCACCTTTGCTGCAAAATAATTTCTGTCATGAGCACCTGTCAGTTACTTTCTGCGATCACAGATAAAAAACGATGATCTTAAAGACCGTAACCAAAGCTCTGTTTCAAGGCGAATCCGTTCGGTCCTCTGAAGCCTTTGTCCTTTGTTTCCCCTTCGCTCTCATCTTATCTCCCTGCCTCCCTTATCAACCATGACAGTGGGTTAACAGTGTCTTTAGGAATTGGACACAGCCAATAGCAGTGTGTGCAGGTCTAGAGCTTGATCTCAGTAGAGTGTTGCCAGCAAACCCTTCCGATAATCCACCAATCCCACATTGACATGGAGCTTAAGCGTTGTGTACACTGCTGTGTCTATTACACGGCAATGGGTCCCATGTGACACAGGACAACGAGATAGAAGAATGCCAATAACCCGCTCGACTACTCACTGAGCACTAAGACATAAGAAGCGACGGACGGCCATAATTCAGAAACAAACACCATCAGGGTCAAAGTCAGTTACAATCTAGAGAATCACTTGTCCAGCTGCCTTTGCATCCAGCAGCCGCTCAAAAGAGCATGAGAGCTATAATAAAGAGACGATGGGATTGACAGTGAGAGACGTGCATTTTATAAACACCTCTCCTGAGAGCTCGTCGGCAGACGGTAACAGATGTGGAGGTTAGAGGCAGATCTCTGAACCTCTCTCCTCCCGTGATCTGACAGAGAAACGGCTGGCGTGACAGTCACTCAGACAAACTGCTGTGGTCAGGAGTGTTGTTATGAAGGGTCATGTTTGCTGAAGAAACATCAGGGTGGAATGAGGCTCAGGCAGCAGTTTAAAATCAAATTAGATATTTCATCAGTGTCCATGATAATGGCAATCCAGTCACACGGCAGTTCATGACGATATCACAGAATTATCATTGAATCTATTTATTCGTGTCAGGGACACGATTCTTTCGTTATTTTCTTAAGTCCAGCACGAATGGATGCATCCAATGCAATCCTAGTTTTAAAAACGTGCTGGACTTGGATCTGTCCTACACAGTCTCACGACCAATTTGTACGTGTTCGTAAAAGGTGCCAAATTCGTGGTAATTTGTACTAATTCGTACGACCTCACTCGTACGATTTTGTACGATATGTATAAAACCCTGTCCCAGGTAGGTTTAGGGGCGGGGTTAGGTGTAAGACATTCGTACAAATTCACGCAAATTGGCAACTCGTAAAATACGTACGATTTAGAAGAAATCGTATGAATTCATACGAGTGAGGTTGTACGAATTCGTACGAATTAGCCACCTCGTAAAATATGTACAAATTGCTGTGAGATCAGGTCTGTATGTCTTAACACACCATTTTCGAGAGTATCACAATGCATGCATACGCATTCCACTAGGCATAAACAACTGCAGATTACGTAAGTGCGCTTGCTTTCCCACGGATGTAAAAAGGTTGATTGCGTCAAATACATTAAATCATATGAGTTGCGTTTTGATACTCTCTAAAGACGTAAATAATGGTTGAGTAAAGTATGTTATTTTTGTTTTCTTTGCGCATAAAAAAAAAAAAAAAAATACTGGAAGTTAAACCACTGATGTCACATGCACTTTTTACCAATGTTTGTACTACATTTAATTTGTGTTGCAGTCAACGGAGGGTTGGATGGCTCTCTGATTTCAGCAAAAATATCTTAATTTGTATTCTGAACTGCCACAACACATACTTTTGTCAACATAGTAAAACTTTGCCAGGGTGTCACGTGTTGAACCTGTGTATTTAGCGCCACTCAGTGTAGTTTTTTTTTTTTTTCTAAATTGATTGTGTGTTAAGAACCCAAAGTGCTGTAGTAGTAAGAAACATTAAAATAACCCACCCTTCCAGTCTTCTGAAGGTGACATACAATGACAGAAGGATAATAAACATTTACATGATCCAGACTTTAATGTTTAAAGTCAAAAACAGCGATAATGTGGATGAAACAGCGATTACAGCCCTCGGAGAGACAAAGGTCCACCAGGAAGCCATTTCAATTGCTTTCTTTGTGCTGAGTGTCTCCACAGGGAGGCCAGACTCTCCCAAACCCCCACAACCCTTTTCTCTTCTCTCTCCCTCTCTCTTTCTTTCGTTGTGTATTTACATCCACCTATTCTCTCCTTTGTCGGCTCACTCTGAAGCAAGAACAGAGAGAGAGAGATACAGAAAAACAAGTCTGATGCTCCACAGTGTGTATTCCCCCGGTGATTTATTCAATTTGAGAAAATCTCAGAGAAGCAGTGAGAGCCGGTTCTCGGGGAAAGCGTCCAGTGACAGCACTTCTTCCCAGTGTGACAACAGAACAAGTGAGAGGCACAAACGACTGGCCAAGGGAGAACAAAAAAAATTAAATACACTCATAACATGACAGAGCAGCTCGTGTCTTTACCCAACTGATCAAAAATGTTATTAGTCTCCTCATACTGTATTGGCTGAACAATTATCTGACTATGTATTTAGATATTATTATGTATTATAGCAATAAATTCCAGAAGACCAGTAGAGAAAATGCATCTGTTTGGACTGTGATGAATGGACTATATAACGCATGGCTGCGCAGAACGATGCTGTATGTGAGACAATCTGCTCATCAATTTAAGAGCTGTATGGGTGAAAACTTCATCAATTTGTTGTGACAACTGAAAAACCAGCAACACTGCATTCATTACTTTCCTTTTCTCTCGTCAAATGTAGGAAACTGGGTGAAACAAGCCGCTTTCTGTTGGATCTGTGACTAACAGTAATAATGACTTAAACTCGAAGTTAATGCTTGATCATTATTCAGAGCCCAATTACAGAATCACAGATTTAACATAAAAAAGGAAAACTGTGACTTTTTCCTGATTAAACACTTTCTCTTTCATTAGTTGGATCATCATCCTATGGGCAGTTTTACTTTATTATTATCATTTCATTTTTAATTTTTATTTTTTCTCCAGTGTGTTAATAATTTAATCTTATAAACACTATTTTCAGGTTTATGTTTAAAGTTGACAATGTCATTTTGAAACAAGTTCAATTACCCTCCTGTTACTGTTCTTTCAGCTTTAGTAAAAATCCACTCAATCACCTATATAATTATATAAGATCCCTGATCAGGTTATAGTTGTATATGGTCATACAAGTTACTGTATGGAGCCATATTTGCAAGTTATGGTCATAATTTCACATTTTGCAACCCCAAACAATTTGAATGTCAACCATGCTAATACATAACATACAGTGGGTTATCACTTTACTTTATAATGCATAAATAAACAGATACATACAGCACATTTGTTTTCAACACTAATAATAATCATAAATATTTCTTGAGCAGCAAACCAGCAAATTAGAATTATTTCTGAATCATCCTGACACTGGATCATGTGACACTGAAGACTGGAGTAAAGCTCTAAATAATTAACTTGATCACTACAATGATTTACATTTTACTGTATAGTAACAACTATTTTGATTATGCAATATTACTGTATTTTTGATGGAAGTGTAAATCAAGCACATAAAGTCTAAATGTGATAGACTTGAAATTAGGTAATCCTACAGGGTTTCGCTGAACATTAATTATTTTCTATTTTAATATTTTGTGTGAATTTCTCCACATATTTTTGATCCAAGTAATAATTTATGGATCAGCTCATACTTGCTAAACAGTTACCTGAATATGACCTGGTATTTTGCACCAGAGATGGGAAAATATGATATGTGACCTGCCAGAGTTTCCTGACCTATAAAACAAATGTTTTCAAAACAAGGCAATCTATTTTGCCATAGATTCACGTCTATGTATGATGCATCTATGCATCTATGGAGATGTGCTTGCTCTCTCTGTCTCTTTTCTCCCAGGTTCACACCATCCTGATTGGAATGAGAATTACATTTTTGGTCTTGCCTTGCTTCATTATTTAAAAATATATATATATATATTAATAAATATAGAGAAACCCAGTCAAATGTTTATTTATATAGTCATGATCATCCCACTCTACTGGCCGACAAGTGTGGATCAGGCCCACATTACTAGGAACCTTGAAAATGAACACAGGAAAAAAGACAAAATAATAATAAAAAAAGGATGTTTATTAAATGTATTGGTGTGTAATAGGTTGTGGACATGAGTGGCTGAACGCTCCATTTTATAGCAGCACTCTGTCCCACTTTCCTTTCTTGTGCTTGACAGTGAAGGTCCTTCAACATGGATAGTGAGGACACGAAGAACAATACTTATGCTAATCATGTACAGTAAAATAATGGTAATTTATGGATTGACTTCACTAGGTCCGACCCAGACTATAATGATACCGTTAAAGAGACACTTCATGAAAAATGATCATGGCTGATGCTGTGCATCTAAAAATGTAAATATTTCTAAAGGGAATTTTACAAAAACATTTCAAATCCCCCCCCCCCCCCCAAGATTTGCATGTCCTTTTTATTTTTTCATTACTAATATAAGGATTTCTTAGTAATAATAAAAAGAATACCTAAAATTAAATAAATAATAATAATAATAATAATAATAGTAATAATAATAATAATAATAATAAATAAATAAATATATATATAATAGGCTACAGTAATGTGTCACTAATTCAATTTTCATTAGATTCTCATTATTGTTATAGTTTATTTATTTATTTATTTTTATTATTATTCATTTACACAGAATGAGAGGATTCACAGAGATAAATCCGGAGCTGAAACCGATATCTCCCTTTTTCAGTTTACTTGTCATAGGCTAAATATACTTTACAAACTTGAAGGATATTTTATCAAGTTTGTGACTGATTGTCTCCGGCATCGTGCCAACAAAACCCCAGGCAGTGTTTCCTCCAGGGCTGCAGCAGATACTGGCCTGCTGCCTCCTGCTTTGTCACAATCAACATCCATCAACGCTGTGCCAAGTCAATCCATAAACGCTCCACAGAGCGGCTGTCAATGAGAACACAGATAAACTCTAATCAGGAAACACTTTCAACCCCTTTAGTGTCAGTAACTATGGCAACATCACGATCAGAGAGAAAATGATGATGATCTCATGTTGTAGGCGAAAAGAAACTATATACATACTACTGTACATATTAAAAGTTAAATATAATGTGATATATTGTAATAAAAATGTATATTGTTAACTGAAAATATTACATAAACATTAGATTGGGATATTATAGAGAAAAATAAGGAAGAAAAACCTCATGCCACTCTTTTCTCTCTTTAAGCCTCTTTATAATCTTCAAACAGATGGAAGAGGCTCCCGAGATGTGAATAAGCATCCCCACAAAGAAAGCAAAGGGGAAAACAACTGGACTTACTGCAGCTTTTGTTTGTTTTGTTTTCTCTTTGAACCTCTACCTCTAGAAATTTTTGCAAGAGCTCTTGTGTGAATAAATGACTTGACCTTTTTATTTTTATTAATCATTTTAAAATGTATTATAATTGTTGTAATTTAAGGAAGTGCAAAGCAGATGTTCAGAAAAAAAAAAAAAAAAAGAGCAAGGTTTTCGAAGACAATTTTTTTCCTGCTCTATTTTGGGTCATACTTAAGCTTAACATCATCCTATTTATGGTACACGAAATACAAAGATGAAAATACATTTCACACGTCATGAAATATTTCAAAGTTACTTAACAGTTACATTATAAAATCAGAATACACAATGTGATTACAACTCAGATTTGCAATACGAATGCAATAATGCAATACTTGCTAATGAATAATTCTCCTTTCTTTTTTGTTCTCTATGGAAGCCTGTTTCTGCCACTAAATAAAAAATAAAAACAGTTTATTGTGACTTTAATCACACAATTCAGACTTTTTTTCTCCGAATTGCGAGGTATTAATTCGCAGTTGGAAGTTATAAAGTCAGAAATGCGAGATATAGAGTTAGAAAGTCAGAATTGCAACTTCATTATGAAGACTTGCACTTCAAAACTCCCAATTGCGAGTTTATATCTCGCAATTCTTCCTTTTTGTCTTTCAGAACTGTGAGATTGGGATTAATACAATTTGTACCATGCACTTCTGAAAAAAAATAAAATAAAAAATCTGAATTGTGAGATAAAAAGTCTCAATAACCTTTTTTTATTTGGTGGTGGAAACTGGCTTCCAGAGTTCTAAGACTGACCAAATTCAGTACAAGAAAAATAAATAAATAAACAAATCATTTAAATGAACTCTTTTCTATGTAAATGTTTATTAAAATATTATTAATTTCTGTAATCAAATTTAAATGTTCAGCATCATCACTTGTCACATGATCCATCAGAACTCTAAAATGCTGACTTGCTGCTTAAGAAACATTTCTGATTATTATCAATGTTGAAAATAATTGTGGTGTTTCATATTTGTATTTATTTATTTTTATTTATGTATGTGTGTGTGTGTGTGAGAGAGAGAGAGAGAGAGAGAGAGATAAAACGGTGCTATGTTTTGTTTTTTCAGGATTCTTTCAAGAACAGAAAATGCAAACAAACATCCACTCAAATCAAAACCATGAAATGATTTAAAATTCACCCTTCATGTTCACTTAATGGTGATATTGGTAAAAAAAACAAGCATCTGTCTTTAGATGCAATAGTCATATTTAACATTTAATCTGATTTGCGATGCACATATATGGTGCAGACGTACAGTACAGTACAGTAGACACGAGCCAGCCGCTGTGTTTTTGGCATAGTCTGCTCTCATTCTGTTCTGCTGCTCTGCTTGAGCGAGGAGGTCTGCTATCTATAGCCTCTCTTGCCACAGGCCGGATGAAATATGAATGTATCTTTGCGGTGTGCATGCCAGCCGTGGATCTGCGGCTTTCACACTGATAACATACAGAGCTGCGGGACGCGGGACTCTGCAGCTAAATTGGCTCTTAATGCAGATTTTGTCCTGAATCACTCCCTGAAGTACAAGCATCAATTCCATATACGCTGTGTGAGGATTGTAATGGCGAGAGGGTCATATTGAAAAGAGGTGTTTTAGGTTTTTAAGAATGAGCAATCCTATAAAAACATATTGGCCTTTTCCCATTACGAATACAGCTGTTAGACTAGCGACATATGAGTAAACTGCCGGCAAATCTCTCCAGCAGCAGCCATCAAACACATTAAGAGCAACATTATATCATCATTTGTATATATTTATGGGGCCAGTGGCACAGATTTCATTTGAACTTCATTTGAGAGGAGACAAAGCTTGTGAGTCACACCACAAGATCCATCACCAACTATTATAGCCTCATTTAGCTTCCTGACATGAAGGTAGTTTTGTTCTGGCTACTGGATTTTAACTGGTTTCGCTTCAATAACGAGATTCAAGTAGCGACTCGAGATGGTACTAAACATGAAACCTGTACTGAATGTCTGAACAGGGTCATATTCCCTGAATAATGCTGTTCATTGGTTTTAAAGATGAGGACAGTCTGTTCATGCAGTCAGAATTGTATATACTATATATAATTGTATATAGTTTATACTAAAGTTTTTTTGGTAAAAACAATTTACTATATATAAGATTTGTTTTCTTATTTATTTATTCATTGAATTAATTTACTTCCTTTGTTTTGCACCCTCAGATTCTAGATATTGTCTTGGCCAAATATTGTTCTATCCTATCAAACCATACAGCAATGGAAAGTTAATTTATTCATTTAATATATATATATATATATATGATATACATATATATATGATATATATATATATATATATATATGTTATGATCAGTTGGATGTGCCAGTCCAGACTAGATGGCACTCCAGTCCCTGTACTGTGTTTGTGTTCTTCCATTCCATGTATGAACTGCCACCTGCGTACTCTTGTCTCCACCTACCTCATGTGTCCCCTTGGTAACTAATATGTTCTCCACCCCCCTGTCTCGATAGTGCTGTGTATAAATACTCCAACTCACCAGTCATTCTCCGCCGATCATCGTATGTGGCTCGCCCCATCCTTGTAAGCGTTTCTCCGGTTTCCCATTGTTTGTTTGTTTGACTTCCTGTTGCCAATCTGCTTGCCCTCTGACTACGACTCTGTTTTGCCTACGTTGCTCTGTTTGCCTACTGCTCGACCAACGCCTGTCCATTCTGTGTTTTGTGAGTTTCTCTAATAAATACCTTGCACATGGATTTGCCTGCCTCGCTCCTGATTCATGACAATTTATATATATATATATATGCATATGCATTAGAATAAAGTATCATTAGTTTCATCACATTGCTGTTCAATTTCTTATTTTCAAATACAAACCCAGAGCGTCACATTCTCATGTCATATGGTGATCCATCAACGCCTCTGCTATTTTAACTACAGTACATGTGTTTTGAAGTGCCGAACACTGGCAAGAGAGGCAGCTGGACGAGGAAGAGATAATTACACAAAGGCCATTAACCAAACTCTTCTTGTGAAAAGGATCCATCAGGGGTAATCAGTGCTGTCGTCAAATTAAATGAATGAGGCCAGAAGACAACATTGCAATTACACTTTAGGAAATATGCTTTTGTGGACACTAAAGTCAGTGTGAATTCTGCTTCATTTTGAATTAATCAGACTGACCCACCAAAGAAACAACCCTACTTTTGCCTCAAATCGAAGCTGGCTTGTTGGTTAAACTGGTTGGTTTGGAACCTACTGTAAATTTATTTTAAAGAAAACATCATACTTCTAGGACCAAGGCCACTGAAAAAAGCAGTGTTGTGCTTTACAACAACTCAATAGAAAAAACCCATGAAAGCTCAGTTCAGAAGCAGATGCCATTAGCAGTTTGCTGAAGGCCGGTAGTGTGAGCCTCTTTCCTTCTCAGTGACTCTCAAAGGGTAATGAAGCCAGAGACCTTTTTGCATCTGGAAAAATCACACAGATGAAAACTGACAAGCCACACTGATCGATCCGGCCAGGTCTGTGCTCATGGGAAGCCTAATGGAGTTTGAGCATAGCCAGTTCCTGAGATTTTACATGCATGTTGGGTATATCTCATTGAAGATATTTTTTTCTCTCGCATTGTTTCTGGACATCATTTCTTTAAGTGTGCACTCTCTGCAACTTGTTAGTATGCAATGCTCCTCAAAGCAAAGAAAAGCTGTGGTATGCTTGCCTCGACCTTTGTGCATGATCTGTTTGCTGATTCCTGTACATTCATCCAAGCTGTGCATGTGTATCTAGAGGATAAATTCAGCATTGTACTATTTCCTAAGCCATTTTAACAGAATATCCACCTAAATCCTACACCCGATAATGATTTGTGTAAATTATGAGAGTAACTTCTGTTAAGCTGTAAACAATCAGCAAAAGGGCTGCTCTGTCAATGCAATAATAAGAATTTTCAAAAACTGGATAAAATGAGGGTACATTATTTTACTCAGCCTTCAACCATTGAACATTAAGGGGGTAAAAGCATTAACAAATCACTTCCAATATAACTTGAATAACCTCTAATTAGTAGCAGTAGCTCATTATCACAGACATGCACCAAAACAGGTCGCTGTGGACCTGTTTTTGACAAGGTAAAAAAGGTGTTGTTTTTTCCAGACATTACACAAAGAACCTAAAGATTTATGCCAACCTGTGGAAAATGGGCATCATCCGAAATCCCATTTAAACATCATTGTAGTAATCTAGTATATGTCTACAATAATCTGTTTGAAAACAATCTAGGAAAGAGACCTGAGGAACATGCTAAGTGCATTTCCCTGGACTATTCATGGGATATATCGCAAGTTAAATCAGGAGAGCAGACCACAAATCCACAGTAAATGCATATATTTTTATCATATTGATACAGTAGAATACAAATGGTAAAATAAATCAGAAGGAAAAGAATGTAGCGTCTAAAAAGAGCTCTTCTTGTTATATCACGTCACATTAAAATACCAAAAGTTAATTCTGAAAAAAGAACTTCAAGAAAATTAAACAGCTCATTAAGTCAAACTGATGGAAAATGATTTGTAGTGTAACTTTATGATTTGTTTGCTGTTGTTTTATTAATATTTTTGGTGTGGCTTAAAGCAGTTGTTCTAATACATTCTTACTCCCAATCCATCACATAATAACATTCATACAGTTTGTATGATTCTTTGGCATCCCTTTTTAACACAGTGGATGCACATTTTGAATCTTATTAATGTACAGGGAACCCCATTAGTTTCATTTTGGAATCAACAGACAGATGCAAAGGGCATTTATATCCTAAAGAAATTAATAATCATGTCATATGCCAAATACTGTATTGTGTGTCTTGTGAATGACTATGTCATGCTACTGTTTGGTTTAATCTTTTAAATGAGGTTTGACTAATGAAGCAGGACAATTCCAGTGATTACGTTTCACACATAAAAATATTGTGCGGTTTCATATTGTAGGCTTTTATAATCTTTTCTAATCAGTTTTTGCAATAAATGCCCATGACTAAAATATTTTGCCTCTTATGTGTTTTATATTGTTGAGAAGTGGTTAGGGTTTAGGCAGGGATGTGGCTAGGTGCTCAAACATATTTATGGAAGAATACATAGATAATTTAGTTTACAAATGCATGCAAGGCAATACATGCATCTGGATCTGACACACAAGACAAACAGCTGAAAGCAGTGGAAGGGCATCTAAATATTGACTATCCTGAGTTTTAACTGGCCACCAATATGTAATTTAATAAAACATACAAACCTCAAATCACATAAACCAAAAACTCATAGAAGGTAAAGTTTTTGTGGGGGAAACTATCAGCAGGTTCATGGCACGCCAGTACTTCAGTAATTACTAACACATGTAAGGGCGGAAATGAACCAGAAAAGACATTATGCAAATGCAATTATTATGGCTGAGCAATTCATCAGAGCCGCAGATAATTCAGTTAATGGAATGTGCCATAAACGAGAGTGATTTCCCCTGAATCATGCACTGAGTGAAGGGGTCTGCTGAGGTAATGTCAGTGATGGCCGGTCCAGCATGAGTGGCTAGCTGATGTCCTGTGCACAAATATTAAAACTCATCTGCAAAAACACCTATGCAACATTGACTGGCCACCATTTCGCATCTGCTACATCTATAATTAGTCTTTAGCAATGTGGATGCAGGAGGAAGTGGTCTAGAAAAATAAGTAAATAAATAAATAACTTTTGATAATATTTTGTATTTTTATGGGATTTTATGGTCCTAAATGAAATCAGAAATCCATCTGACCCTCTACAGACAGCAATACAACTGAAATGATCCCAGACCCAGAAACATAGTAATAACATTAGTAAAACAGTCCATGTAAAATCTGGTGCAAATAAAACTAAACGGTAACACTTTATAATAATGTTCAGTTGCAAGGCATTCACAAGTGATTAGTTAATGATCAACTAATCATTTACTAAATATTCATAAGCAATTAATAAGTGATATGCTAGCAATTTAT
>JAUCMU010000097.1:24287230-24307018 GCA_032275025.1 Enteromius treurensis
ATATATATATATATATATATATAAAATAACAATAAATATAAACAAATAAAGGACAAACTTGGTGTTTTAAGCATTTACTGTAGATAATAATCAAAACATTCTGAGAACATATTCTTGTAAACTGCTAAGCACCCACCTCTCCAGAGAATGTTTATTTTCATGAAGCACACATTTTCCAAGATCAAGACAGCGTTCGTTTAGTCTTTGTTTTTCAGGCAAACCACACACACACAACGAGACACTGAGCACATCTTCATCTCAATGTTGTCAGCTGTGCTCTCTCTCTATTTTTCATGAACGGTAAATATGATTTGATGGTAATTGTGGTCTTTGCCTCATGCGCAGTGATAGGTTGACGATGTGGTGTTCAGGAACACTTAATTTAACAGGCCAGTCGTCTGCCTGCAGACCATAGAGATGAGCAGGAAAAACCAAGAAGACATCCGTCATATATTCAGCCAGGTAAAAGATTTACAGGACTTAGCAAAATGTTCTTGGTTGTACAGTACCTCTTATGTTTTTAGAATGGCTGAATCCAATCAATCCCTACTGAAGTGAATGGAAGCATAAATGAATATAAATACCAAACTAAATTGCAATAATACAAAAAAATAAATAAACAAATGAACTAAGAAAGAGGACTTAGCCGAAGATGAACATTCAATTTAATTTCAGGATCTGAAATGTGAATATCCACTATCTTGGATAGACAGCCTTAGAATATAGTGTAAGGCAAAAGGAGGTTTTGGAGTAGGGATAACATGATTAAATTTTTCATCACAGCTCCTATATTTTCTCTTTTATTTGCTGTTATTTCACTTACTGTTGGGTCGTTTTTCATAAAACTGGTCCCTAAACTGTTTACAATTCTAAACAATTCAGCTTATTGGCAACTAAAATCACGTTAAAGTGTATATAAATGAATAGAAAATGTATGAATGCAGCTATAAGCGACAATTAGAATTCCTGCTACTGCACTACTTCCTCTCCAGCCGTGAAATGACTCACAGAGAAGCTCGATTATTCCGGGATCAAACTCCCTGGACAGACTCATATCCCACATAATCAATTATGCAGAAGTGAGGCTGTGAAAAGCAGAATGACTCTGCTCTGTCCGTAGAGAGAAACCCCCCTCTCTGACTGAGCTGACCGCATTACACTAGTGTGGCATGTCCATTTATTGTTCAGTGGACAATAATTCACGTGCAGTGATTAACTGAAGGATGGCTTTTATGAAAGCAGTAATATTGCCACTCTCATGAGGGGCCAACAAAACACAAACAGACAACTGCTTTAGCTGTTGTTCCATATTACAAGAAGAAGAAAAAGAATAGTAATGTACTAGCAATTCTACTGAACGCAAACTTAGAAGTGTACTTGGAAATAGTGTTTTATGAAACAGTCATGAAAGAATATTATTTGTATTTTATTTTATTTTATTTTTTTATTTGAATATATTTGCATGTGCACGCTCAAAGACATTTTGTTCAACGTTTTCTCTGTTTATTTGCTTTAAGAAATTAGAGGATCCTTTACAAAGGGCAAATGAGTGTGTTATAATAAAAAAAAAAAGACTCCCTTGTGATTTGTTGATCTGGTTTATTTTCCCAGATTTAGGGACACATTTATATGCAAGATCCCCACCTGTATATTACTCTGAAATAATTGGAATAATATTGAAAGCTGAATCCTATATGGAGGTCCTGGAGCAAGTGCGGGCCCGACGCCAGGAAAATGTGCTTAATCATTTATTCAGCCTCTACCTCCTTCTGTTTGTCAACATCGCTCAGATGGATCCTCATCCTTCATCCACAGACACGCGCCAATATCAGCGCCATGGGCTCCAGACTGCAAGAGCCAATTAAATCGTGCCGCACACTTAAATAAAGTAAACAACAGATATCCAAAACATTACATTATAGACATTGCCTTAATAGAAAAATACAAATACAATGATTGCCCTCCACTTAAATCCAGGTGAATCCGCAGAAAATTAAAAGACATGAATAGAACATTGCGAGACAAATCTTGCTCAATTACAGTAAAAAACTGCCAGTGTTGGCTGCCAGAGATTCACAACGTTTCAGGAATTATAAAAAGGCACTTGTGTATTGGATATTGGGTATGCTAATATTTATGTTAATGTAATAATATATTCTAGCAATGAAAGCTGTTGTGTACCTTACAATAAATTAATAACCATCATAACAATACAGGTGGTTAATTAAAATAATTTAATTAAAGTTCAATAATAATGGCCTTTCCAAGGACTGGATAATAATCATGTACAGACCCTTAGGGTACCAGAACAATTTGTCCCTGGGTCAACATCGTTGATTTGTTGACCTAGGGACACATCAAACTTATAATCAATACCAGACATGACACTAAAATAATACCAGTTATAAAACAAGTTAAAAGAAATGTAAACTTAGGGATTTCTGCAAATGTGTTTTTCACCAACAAATGTTGGGAGAGGAAAATGTATTATCTTACAATCTAAGGTCCCACTTTATATTATATGCCCTTAACTATTGCATACTTTCATTTAAATTGATCATTTGGTGCAATGCACTTATTGTGCACACATACGTTTTAACGCTGTAATTATTACATAATTTTTTTTAAATTTATGTTAACACTATTAACACATCGCTTAAACCTACCCATACTAATCATAGCCTGTCCCTAACCTTACCCGTACCCCACCTAAATAGCAGCAGAAGTGTTTTGCAATACAGCATGACCATAATAAGTAAATTGTACTTATGTAAGAACACAGTAGTTAAAGCCACTTAATATAAAGTGGGACCAGATACAATACTTATTTACATCCTGATTCATTCATTCATTGGGTTAATTAATTTGACTTCATTGTAGCAATATACCAGCCATACGGGGTTACAGAAACATACATAACAATTTCAGACCCTCCTTAGATATCACATCATCATATTTCTACATCTCTTCTATCTTAGGACTGATTAATTCGGCAGGTGCTGAGGTCACCCATTGACAAATGGAGAACATTTAACTGTTTAAAATTCACATTTCATACTTAAATGAAACCAATGTAGAGTTCAAGGCGTTACCCCATAAATGTATCAATGTGACCTTTCTTCCATTTGTGATCTACTTAACATGAGGCGAGATTTGATGATTCAAGCACCCTCGTCAGCTTTAATCAGCCCTCAGTCCTTTTTTTTTTTTCATCCAATGATATTGAGGAATCTCTGTTTTGAATTGCAGTGCATCAAAGCAGTAATCACATCTAATGACTAAATAAAATGCAAAACTCATTTGATCTATGTTGTTAAGCAACTCCTATGTCTCTGTTACTGACAAATCAAATTGGGTACAATTCTTGGAAGCTGATAAATTTATAAACAAGACAAATAATGCTTTGTTTCACAGTGATAAATGAAAGTTTTGTTTTACCATAAAACATCACTGCAGGATAACTATCAAATGTAGCATTCTATAATTACTGAAAATGGATGAAACGATATTCATCTATTATTAAATGAATGAATAAACAAACAAACGCTAGATTTAGAAAAAGCACTATTCACAATATCCATCTATTATAAAATGAATGGACGAACAAACAAACAAACAAACAATAGATTTAAGAAACACTATTCAAAATCAAAGAACTTGTTAAGCCCATATTGAATATATGTCTTGTAATCAGACACTTTGGCCTTGACTGTTCTCTCCTGGGACAGAAATCTAACCAACTCATCAACTAAAAGTCAATGGCTCTCTCTTTTCTGCCTGGATCTCTCAGTCTATGTCTTACAATGAATTCAGGTCAATGGCTATAATTAGTCTACGGTTGGTAGGTGACTTCACATCAACCCCCCAGATATGCTCAAATGTGCCACATCAGTGTCACTTGAAAGAGATGATGGGGGGGGGGGAACTTCAACACAGCTATCATTAGCATGCTCTAACAATGGAGAAGGCATTTTACCAGCACTCTGAAGATAATATGAACTTTGATTTGATTCACACTGAAGAGGTTTGAGACAGGGACTGCTTATGATTATTGGTTAGCTCAGTTTTTGGTCTGCATGTGGCAAGAGAAAAAAATTGCTGTGATGAAAAGGAAGGAATGGAACAACTAAGAACATCAGCTTCAGTGTGATAGTTCTCATAGCTTTAAAATATAAGCAAAAAGTAAATCCAGGTACTCTAAAATCTAAACCCTAATCTAAAATCGTAATGTCATTTCAGAAACTTCTTCCTGACAAATCATGCTAGGTCATGTTAAAAAAAAACAGAGCCTTCTCCCACTCAGTGATAGATCAACAACCAACTAAATTGTCTAGAGGACCAAATCTAAACAGCTCAACTGTATGCATTTATTTTCAAAAAGATACTCTTTGGAACTTGTAGTACACAGGCAATGCCACAGTAACAATGAAGCTCTTACCTCGGTTATCCAGACTGTGTTTGTGGTTGGCCTCTCCCATCACTTTCCCGAGGCTATCCACACTGTGGGTTCCCTGACTGCACAAGTCATCTTCTAAATGTGCTTTCCCATCTAGCAGATGTCCAGGCTGATCATCCTCCTCACAGTCGCAGTCGTCGAGGATAGGCGTCTCACGGATAGGCATACCAATGACAGAGCTGTGCTGGAGGGGTCTGGGCCCACGGAAGCTATCCCTGCTCTGCGGAGGGCCCAAGAGAACGGAGGGGATGTAGTGAATCTCATGTGTGGCCTCAGTGCTGGCACTCTTCTGAGGGGCTCGACGACGCCTGCACCAGCGCTGACGGGTGTAGAGTACCAGCGTGAAGAGTAGGATAAGTAACAGAAGAGCAATCAGACCACCCTGGAAGAGAAAGGACGAGAGAGAAACATCAGAATTCCAGTTTGTCCCATAATTAACTTTTTTTTTTTATTACAACCATGAGCTAACTGCTCAAAGACTCTATGAGGAGAAACTGATCTGAAAATTGATGGAAGCATTCCAGGAGATCTGTAGAACTGATCTACTTCAATCATGCTCCTAGAGGACTCCAACCCCAGGTTTCACAGATAAGGTTTAAGGCTAGTCCCAGACTAAAATGCATGTGTGAGCTGCCTCAACTGAACATTTCTTACAATAAGTCAGTGCCATTGTTCTATCTCAAGATGCACATCTGTTATGTTTCCTTCTAAGGGCATTTTTAATAAAAGCTTAAATTTAAAAATTTTAACTAAGGCCTAATCCTGGCTTAGAGTAATACCTGTCTGTACGATTGGGCTCCAAAGAGTTTACCTCTTAAAAATATAGAATAACTTGATTTGCTGGTTCAGGTGTGTTGTAATAGGGCTAGAACTAAACTCTGAAAGATAGTGGTCACCAGTCAGAAATGTCAATCAGGCATTAGGTGTACACATCGTGTCTGAGCCCTGTTTTCTTTCCTGTGTTTATAGTAACAGAATTGTCCTTGCTAAATTGTGTTGTGAGCTGTGTCCAAAGCCAGCCTGGAGAAGTGGTTTGCATTTTGTCGGGCCTCTACCTTCAGACCTGTTCAACTTGGGTGTCCCACTTGAAGACTAAGCTCCTGCTGGAATAGCTCTTAATGTCACTGAAGCACGCAACCCCCCTGACCACAATAAGTTGGCAATCCCTTAGGGGAAACTGAAAAATAACAATAAAATAAATAAAACAAACAAAAAAACAATATATCCTTAATTCCAGATTTTATGAATCAACGACATAACATTAGTCTTAGCTGGATGGACTAATTCTCAAAAATGTTTAACCCAAAATAAGACTTAACTTTAAATAAAGCACCAGTTATTTAACTGTAAAGTCACTGCAAAGACGTGATTAGACATCCTGCATCTTGATTCACGTGAATTAAGTGGTGCGAATGACGCAAATCGCTTAAGTTGAAAAATCTCAAATTTGGGGTTAACCAATCAGGAGCTTGCTCTAGTAGTGACGTGATAACTATGTAAGCAAGCGGAAGCCAGAATTCTGAAACAATGGAGGACAAAATCCAACTACGTCCAAGCATCCAACTACGCACAAATAGTGCAATTTATTTGTGCAAGTCGCGTCTGGTGTGAACGCACAATAACATCTTTACTCATTTGCATAAGAACAGTGATTGGATGTTTACCGAGGGCTCAGGGGAGGAGTATGTGTGTGTGCACTGCAGCCTGTGAATGAATACACACAGCGGAGGGACAGAGTTAATTTTGTCAACTTGTAATTTATTCATTTTGTGAGTATATTTAAGAAAGAGTCATACAAAGCTAATTTTCCACTATCTTATATGATTCTCTAGGGTCTTAATTGAAAGTTTGTAATATAGTTTGTTTTAAAATTTGACAAGGGCCAGTGGAAATTTGGCCAGAACACCTGGGTTACACCCCTACTCTTTACGATGAGTGTCATGGGATTTTTAATGACCACAGAGTGTCAAGACCTTGGTTTAACGTCCCATCTGAAAGAAGTACTCTTTTGCTCTTTATACTGGGGCATTAGGACCCACACAGACCACAAGGTGAGCAGCCCCTGCTGGACTCACTAACACCTCTACCAACAACAACCTAGTTTTCCCAGGAGGTCTCCCATCCAGGTACTGACCAGGCCCAACCCTGCTTAGCTTCAGTGGGCAACCAGGCTTGGGCTGTAGGGTAATATGGCTGTGGCTGCTGTTAAATAACTACTGCTATGTTCATTAATACATTCCACAACAAAACACCTCAATCTCTTAGGAGTCTTGCTGGTCTCTGCATCTCGGTCTGATGACGACTCACTCAGGACATGTCTGATGTAAGACACCAGTTCAGTCTGTGTGACACACTGCTGTCAATCAACCATTGTGGGAGTGGCCTATGCCTGTGTGACGCCACACCGACTTGCATTTGAGAATGGCTTGATTTCAGAAGGGACAACTTATTTTTATTAAATTTAAAGAAAACTACTGGTGCAAGTTGGAGCTAAACTCAAGAGGATGTTGCCCCAATGTGAGCAGGACTGAGCAAACATACTTACCTGGAAGTTTCTATTAATCCTGAAGACCTTGATTAGCTGGTTCAAGTGTATTTAATTAGGATTAGGCAGGACAATCACCCTTGTGAGTTGATGTAAAAGCTAGGGAACAATTTCAGAGGTGTTGGTTTTTCCCCATGCAGGTAAATAGGGACTGTACCAGCCTGTTTATTAGTTGCCATTGGCCATAATTTGAACAGTCATGTTTAGCATGTCTAAGTCTTTTCTTGATGTGTAAGCAAGGGGCAAATAATTAAGTATGCATTTTGTAAAATGCAGTAAAACATGATGTACGGGCCACAGACTTCAAACGTTGCTCTTGTTTCACTGCCTTGTAAGGAGCCACTGAGCTTTGCGTGTTACTTCTCCAGCTCGAGTGTCTGGCCTAAAGGTGCAATCCACATAAAACAGCTAAAGATTCATTGCTGCATGGTTTGTCTCATTTCATGGCGTGTCAGGGACATCAAAGATTTCCTCTCTCATGAGCCGTTTGTGTGTAATACTCTTAAATCTGCAGTTGTGTTAAAAAGACTGGTACTGAGCTTACAGATAAAGTGAACAGCATAATATTTTTAATTACCCTAAATATGAAACATTATTTGAAACAATGAAATGAATACTAAGTGATACTGCATTGTGTTTAGTGCCATGCATTTTCATGAGAGTTCCACCTAAAAACCAATGTGATATGAAATTGTATATGTAATGTTATTGCCCAGAGGATGCTGTTTTTATATACAGTGTATATACACACGTATAATGCATTACAAACCAGACCCATGACTCCACAAACACCCCGATGGGGGTATCGGGGCCTGCCCAATGGCCTAGGCCCCAAATCTGGCTTTTGAGGTTTATTTGTTGCTTGTGCTGGTGGACAGAACATCCTTCTGAGTTAATTTTGAGAACAACGAGATCTATAGAAACTTTACAGGAAAAACATCTAATCTCTTTTTTTTTTCTGACAAGAAACATCTAAGCAGCCAGAGCCTCTCCATTTAGTGTTCATTATTCTCATTAAAAATATGAAGATATCATAAGAGATCTCATTTGAGATTTTTCTTTCTTATTAGAATTTGCACTGTGTTAATTCAACTATGTGAACTGCACAGCATATCAAAGCAGAGGAAGAAAATGAGGATCAGAAGCTGACCTACTCAAGATGAATATTCAACAACTGCTGATCAAATATTTTGATATAATACTCGTCTGCACATTCCATGCAGAATTTATTCAAAGATCCATTACACTGTAAAAGTTATTGCAGGACGTGACATCAATGACTAAAACCTCTGAACACACACACCAGTCTTACAGCTATCCATCCAAAGGCTAAAATTTGTGCTCTGTACCTACCGCGTCTATCCACCCTCTATATTTTTTTTCCCTGCAGTACTATATAAAATGACTAGAGTGGTGTTATTAATCTCGAAATTTTAAAATTCCATCTTCATGAGGAAAAACAAACCCCATTCAAATTACAGCTCATGCACTGCCGGCTGTCCATAAATCATAGCGCTGTAGATGGGCATTTTCGATGGGAACAATGCAGCCCAGACCAAATGTGTTCATTAATCTCCAGCAGGAGCTCAGCCACTGAAAGTAAACTTCCCCTAAAGTTAAATGCAGAAAAATGAGAGAGGCTAAGCCATTCTTTAAACTTTCAAACACTCCTGGGAGTCTCTGTACACATTGTCTGTTGTCTTGAGCTTGAAAACAATGGGGCTGGTTGGCAAATGTTATGAATGAAAATGGAAATGCTACAACAGATAAAAAAGTCAAGCTGTGCAGGTTTATACACTTTATTTGTTTTATGTTATAATGGCAGAACAATAGAAAACGGGAAAATTATATTGCTTAATATAGGAGGTGGCTTTTGGACATTGTACCATATTAACACATTTTTTTTGCTTTGAAGATTGTTGGGCTACTATGAAAAACCATAACATAATCATTAAGAACCATGGTATCTCCACAGTAACTGCACCATGCTATACCACCAGAACACTCTTTTTTTTTTTTTCAAAAAAGATGAATATGTTCAAACATCAATACATCAGTAAGTAGAATTTTTTTTTTTTATCATTATTTTATTTTTATTTTTTTTCATGCGCCAAACATGCCTTCACACAAGCAAACATCTGGCCGGGGCAACAAGAGGTCTCCAGACATCCAGTAATATTCTGTTTAAAAGATAATGAAGAATAAACAAAACCATAATGCAAGACAGACTTATGAGACCATCTGGCACATTAGTAATAACTTTTGAAGGCGTTCCATTACGGAGATGCACAATACACAACCTGCAGCTCAAACAATCAAAGCACAGTCTTATGAGAACTCAGATAAAAATACTCAGATGAAAAATAACAAAATATGAACAGCATGTAGGAATTTAATTATAATACTAATTCCAGTTCAAATGCACTATATTTTTCTTGAACATCCTTTTAAACCCAGCCTCCAAGTCAGGTGTAAAACTATTTTCTGCCTGGTGAATAATGGAGGTGCTCAAAGAACCCTTCACAACACTTTAGCAACCACCCAAAGGAGCGACAAAATAATAATTCAGAACAAATTAACAAACATATATTGACATACTGAAAACCATCTAGACACATTAGACTTATGGCAGTAGCAAGCAACACTCCCTAAATCTAGTTCTCATTACATTTTAATGATGGGACATTTACCAGAGTAAAGTGTATCACAGCAGGGCAGATAAACTAAATCACACCTCCAGCAACATGGACGGCCAGTGAAAATCATCCCTGTCATCTGTTCACCAGGTGATCACAGCGGAGGAAGCCATGCCTTTAGGACAAACTCTGGGATAAAAAAAACAACACAACACAGACGAACCTCACCCAGCACCTGCTTCACTCTGTTCCTACCATCTGCGCCCAGGAAAACAACTCCCAAAGCTGGCAAAGGCGACGTCAACATCAGAGGCACAGACTACATTTATCTCTCAGGCAAAAATCACATGGAACGTGCACAGACACGGGCATACAAAACACATGCCGCATAAGTGAAAAGACATATTTTGCAAGCTTAAATAAAGTTTTTACAAACAGTGTATGATGCTTTTGACCGAATTCAAAGGTAGCATTGAATGCAGAATGCACTGTGGCAAACTTCTAATAAAAAATAAATTCTAAAAGGGGTCATATAAGGCATTTTTTAAGTTTCCCTTTCTCTTTGGAGAGTTAAAAGCTGTTACTTCATAGATGAGATCCCTAAAGTAGCAAAGACTGGTGGAGCTATTATTCTCTCTTTAGTGTTGTCCCTGGTGCCATGTCCATGTACACTGTTTGGTTGTTGTCACACCCTTGTCTGTGATGTTGTATGTCATGAGTTTCAATTTAGTATTTCCTGTGTCTCCATATTTGGTCTTGTTCCTGTTCTTGTTTTAGTTGATTAGTTAACCCGCGCCACCTGTCTTCCTCACCTGTCCTGAGTTTTCCCTAGCCCGTTGTGTTTTGTCTTGTACTGTGGGTCCTCAATGTTATTTAGTTGTGTGTATGTACGTTTTTTTGTCTTGTGAAGTTAAGTAAAGTATATGTCTCCGCGAGTTGACTACGCATACAACCTGACAGTTGTGAAAGTGAAACTACTTTGTTTGTACTTCCAAATGAGGACACAACTAGAAAGCAGTGGTTAAGTTGCATTTGCAACACTGTTCTAGAACAATTCAAATATTTAGAGTGTGTTCAGCGCATTTATGGATCACTGATTTCTAAATCTGGAGAGCAGCCGATGCTGGCTGTGCACAGAGGCTATCATGTGAGGCAATTCCAACTTAGCAAGGGCAGACTATTAAAATGCAAGTTTTACGCAATGTAGAGTAGTGTTTGTCGTTTCTCCGATCACAAATGCACACATGGTTTATGAGGCACAATGCAACTTGATGTGTGAAAAGACAGTATAAGTCATTATAATCAGCAATTACCATTTTAGCTACATCCTATTATCCTTGTAAACCTACATTCTTATACTTACTTAAATATTGCAGTGTCAGTCAATTTAGAGCATTTTTAAAAACAACTTTCCTCCCTGTAAAAGTCAAATTTGTCGTTTTTGGTAGTTGTGAACAGATCAGGCAGGGAAACTAGCTTTAACCAGCTAGATCTTTTTATTTTTTTATTAAGTTATTTATATAATTCTTTTATAAATAACTGATAACCCTCCCAACCAGGATTCTTTTTGATTAGGTTACAGCAACATACAGGCAGTTGACTAGGTTTTGAAACTGAGCTAAGGACAGAAAGGCACATGCAGACTCTCCGGCATCTGTTCAGTCTGGGACACCTGGGTGTTAGGATGTGGGTAGATGGGAAGCTCTGTTACCCACAGGGATCTCTGGGCAGCTCTGACATGCGAGCGGGCTTATTAGAGTCGGACTGGATGCCTGCGCAGAGAGCTGCATGCTGCCGTCTCTTAGCACAGTATGATGTTTAAGTGCCATGTGTTGTGCCAGCTGCCTCCTCCCACTTCAGTCCTAGCGCCTAGTGATCAGAGTCGGATACCCTGCCTGTCTCCTTTTTCGTCTCCGGTCTCTCTCTCTTTTTTTTCGTTTCCTCTCAGAGGAGACTTTTATTTGACCATAGGGCTGTTTTTCCTTTTGAAAAAGACATCAGCTTTTAGGCCGACAGGTGAGAAAAGAACCCCAACAAAAGTTTTGTCAAATTTTTGGCCTTCGAAGACCAGAAGAAAAGCAACTCTGTACCAAAACCTGAAATGCTTACTTGGTGAGCTGATTTTGTCCATTTGATGCAGCATTATTATTCATAATCAAACCTGATATCAATTATAGCCTAAATGAAATTGGAAATTAACTCTTGAGCTCATACAAATAAGAACGCTTAGACCAAAAGAAGATTCTGGATTTGAGTTTGTTGCTCTGACCTGATTACATTTAGCCTGAGAAAATTGAGTAAGAATCTTCTACGCGGGTGTCACCATGGCCTTTAATACTGATTCAGGCTGTGTGTCCACCCCCTCTCAACACACACAGAGCACAATATGTCCAGTCGATCTGTCCACCCTCCCCTCCACCCCTCTCTCTATCTGTCTGTCTGTTCCTATTGGCTCTGACGTTGCACAAAGGGCAGATTTGTCCAGCAATTTGGCTGTCCCTTGGACTTATGGCTAGGTATTAGCAAAGAGTTAGTGAAAGTCGTCCGGAACACACAGCACCCCAGAGACATGGACATCAGTGCAACAGACGTGACCTAATTACACACATTGGACAATAGGGAGGGAAAAACTAAGAGAGCGTTAAAGGCTCAAGCTCACTACTTGCAGAAATCAAGTTCATAGCTAATGAAGTGATTTAATTCCCTTAGCCTTAATGCGGCCAAGTTTACGGTAACAACACATTTGAAGTAAAAAAAAAAAAAAAAAAGGAACCATCAGTATTGGGATATATGGATATGCTCTGCAGTAATTTAAGATCATGAGTCCCATGCATCACACAGAGATTTCCGGGTATAGGATATTCTGTATGACAAATAGTCAAGGACTCTGGAGATTCCTGGATGTGCCATGACGTCATTTTTTTCTTAATCTTTTAATGAGGGATTTATTAGTCCTTTAGAATACAGTTAGCTTCACTGTTATCTGTGCGTTTTAAGTACCAATGCCATAATGGTGTTAGACATGGCACTGCTATTTAAGTGATAGTTCAACCAAAAAAGGAAATCCTGTCACATGCTGTTCTAAACCCGTAAGATCCTTGTTTATCTTCGGAACACAAATGAAAAAGGTAATTGGATGCAAATTTTACTTTTACATATTGTTCGATCATAAATGTGTGTTGGCAGTGTATGTACACATCTAAAATACAAGACATTTCCCCAGGGTTTTTTGTTTAATCCTTTAAAAATGATACGCTTTTTTCAAATAAAGCCGTTCTCAGTTTCATGTCTGTGTGACATCACACAGGCCAAAGCCCCTCCCAAGATTGTCGATTGACTGTTTTAGGCTACGTTTACACTAACCCGGATAAATTTGAAAACGGCGTTTTCCCGTAAAAACGCTCCGCGTCTGCACTATCGTTTTCAATCGTTTCCGAAGACTTTATCATCCACACTGGAAAAATTGAAAACGCTTACGTTCCTGAACTGCGCATGCGTGAAACGTGAGACGATTCGATCTGCGTCATTTCCACCTGCTGTTTACTTACTTACATTACGTATTCTTTGAAGATAAGCTATCTGGAGCATGTAAAAATTAAGAGAAAACAAAACAACTGCTGTACAATGCCGTCAGCCATCAGTTGAACTGATCACATGACTGCATCATATGACAAAAATGCGTCATCGTTTTCGAACGTCTCCGTTTTCACAGTCCACACTGTAACATGAAAACGGCTTTTTCTGAAATCTCCACTTTGGCTGGAGTTTTTAGAAATAATCGTTTTCTGTGATGAAAATGGGGTTTTCGTGTAAATGAGAGGCCAAACCGCAGGGAAATATCTGCGTTTTCCCTTCGTGCTAACGGGGCCTTATCTTAGACCATCAGTTCACTGATGTTTTGCTGCCAGGGCAGGAGTAGACTAATGGCTTCTATGTGATTAAGGTGCTCTGTTTTTTGGATGTAATAACGAACATAGCAGTCATCATTTCCCCCCGACATCTGAGCTACTGCTCCTCCTAATCTGTGTTAATGCATGTATGTTTGTGCGAATCATTCGTGAAGAAATGAGTTTATAAAATTGTTTTTGTTTGTTTGTTTAACAAATCTTTGCAAATTGCTTTTTAAAATAATGTACTAGATAACAAGTTTTACAGCTAAATGCAGCTAAAGTAAACAATACTGCTCATCACTCCAGAGAAGAGAGGGGCAGGGTGAGCAGAACTCATTAGCATTTAAAAGAACATGCAACAAAACAGGTTGCTTTGAAAACGGCTGATTTTGACAACGTAAAAGTGTGTTTTATACTACAATTGAGAGATTTTAACCAAAACATGTTACAGACTTTTTATTAAGACCCTAAAGAATCATATCAACTTGGAAAATTGGCATCTGATGACCCATTTAAGATCATTTTGATTAAATCTGAGAGCTTTCTGATCCTGCAGCAATGAAACTGCAACATTCAAGGCCCAGAAATGTAGTATGCAGTTAAAATAAAATTTTTTGGAATGTTGTACACAAAATGTGTCCTTGTAGCTTCATAAATTACAGCTGAATCACTGATGTCACATGGTCTATTTTTAACCATGTCCTTACAACCTTACTGGGCCTTGACCGTGGTAGTCCCGTTGGTGTCAATGCCTGGTTGCATTTCTGTGCAGGCAGGAGTATATGAGGAATCTCTCTGTCATTTAGTAAAATGCTGTACCATTTACAATTAATTAAATATGAAATAATTATGACTACAGTCTTCATCTGTGAGTGCATGCCATTCTTATTAATTTCCAATTTTCCAAATGTTTTTTTTATTTTTTTATTAGTACCGACTGTTAAACAGAGCTTATTTTAAATGAAATTGCTACACCAAAACAAAACAGGTGTAAAGGTAATACTTAGGCTGAATTCTGGCAAGAGTGTGCAAACGCACACAGGCACTCTGAATTCTGGCGGGAATGTGGTTGATCATTGGTCATCGATCATTAGTCTCTCCTTTCGAAGAGATGCTCAGTCTAACCCTCCCCTCGTTAAGGGAGCTTGAATAAATCTGAACAATTAAATCAATTCTTACTCACACTCCAAGAACTTTATCTGAGGGTAATCATCATTTATTTTTGACTGGAAATGCAATTGAATCTCAATTTGTCATGCCAGATGACACTCCAGGCATAAGAACAGAGAGCCTTTTAATATTCATGGAAATCGGAAACAAACGGGGCCGGTGTTACAGTAATGGCTGCCATTTGGAAAACAGATCTCTCTTTCTGTGATGCTGTTTTTCTCTGTCTTTAATGATGTCCCATGATGCACCCTGTTTGCATGGTAACCAAATATAATTGCCTGATAATCATGCATCACTGCATGCTCATTACAGTGGTAAATTAGCACTGGTGGGTGAAGTCGCAATCCACTCGCTTACACCTTGTGGCACATTTCTTTAAATAAGCACTTGTAAGAGAGAGGGATAGTTAACAGTTGCAGGAGTAAAGCATTGCTGAGCTCTGCCCTTTTCACTGACATTTTGAGATGGACTGTAATTACTACACTGGGACCCTTAGGAGTGGCAATAATGCAAGAGGTCAATCCTGCACCCAATTGTTTAGTCAGGTGGCCAATGACAAAAACAAAACAGCTAATGTTAGGTTAGGATAAGCACGGTTAAAAAAAACAGGACCTAAAAGAGTCTTAATTTTAACCTTCAGTAGAATTACTGTATGCTCTCCATTTGGTCAATGACAAGCCATGACGGACAATCTTCCGACACGCTGACAGATTTAACTGCATTTCAACAACATAGTTCTCTGCAAGCAACAACATCAGTCCAAATGGCTGAGGAAAAATGCTCTCTTCTTGACTTTAGATGTCTGCCAACGCTTCTGGCTAAACATTCACTGTCAAGAAACATGGCACCCTAGGAGAAAATTCTCTCAGCATTTCCCCAGAAGTCGGTGTGTTGGGTTCTCATCTCAAGGCTACAACCATCGCCAAGTCCTCATCTTACAAAACTCTGCCAGGCTCAGGCATCTACACCAGCTGTTGGACATCTCATGGAAAAAAAAACATTTCTGTCACAAATGCTTTGTCAGTCTTACAGGAGTTCAAGCCACATATAAGAAAAGTATAAAAATAGATTACAACTAAACCAAAGCTTATTTTTGCAGTTCCTTCTTCAGTGAGAATGTGCAAGTACAGTATATGCTAGTAAGGGTTCAACAAGGACTTGGCCAAGAGTCTCAAGCCAAGTATTAAAAATAGACTTGCATACACACTGGATGAACTCATTTCCTCATCTTGACATTAACTTTTCTCCTTTTCACCTTAGATCATTGTTTCTTTCCAATCAATTCCGACAACAAAAGACAAGGGCAAAAATCTCAAGTGTCAAGCAACAGATGTTGTCAGTTGACACCAGAGTCATTAATGCACGCTGGTCCTTGAGTTTGCCGTCATGTGAGTTTTAGGGGGTAACAAGAGTCTACTGCATAATCTACACAGCATCTCAAGGCATTTAAGTCTTCCAATTTGAATGAATCGATATGGCAACAGGAAACAATTCAAAAGGGGCTTTATAGGGTCTTGGCTGCAAAACAAGAATGGGAGTTGAAAACCACTGAGGGGAGCATTAGGGTTAATTAGATATGGAACTTATTTTGGCTAATCTTCTAGAGGCAGAGTTATGTAAAGGGGATTAAGGGAGAGAACTTGTCTAGCAGGTAAAGCAAAGTAATTAAGACGTGAGACAATCTCCAGAAAAGTCATTAGCGGGATGCTATGAATATCTGCAGAGTTCGTCAGAATCCTCGGAGAGCAAGGAGGTGCTATGTTAATGAACAGATATAATGCTGGATTTCTTTAACAGGATGGAAGGTTAGAAACACTGCTCTAAAAATATTTACTTGGCATGTGTCAATTACGTAAAAGGCAACAATTAAATTTCACTTAATTCTTTGGAAAATGCCACCTTTGCTTTGTCTCACAAAGCCAGACTCCTGGCATGAAGTCTGGCCCGCATTATACCCTATTTTAGTGAAGAACTGCAAAATGGATGTCTCGTTTACTTGGTACTTAATGTCTCAACACAAATCTCTGAAGATCCGAAGCCACAAACCCGGCACACATGGACAAATCCATTGTTTATCTCTTTCTTTCAAGAGCATTTAAATTCCTTTCCTAAGTAGACTAAAAGAAAAAAAAAAAGTGCATCCTGATTCCAAGAAATTGCATTGCAGCCTGGCAATCTGACTGGATCTTATTATTTTATCAAGTCGTTAGCAGTTAGGTTTTTTAATGAGAATGTGATCCACCCATGATGACATCAGAAGGTGAGAGGACTTGGACCAGCATCAATTCTGGGGTGCTCGACCAAGGTTCTCCTGAATATGTGGGCTCTCTTTGGTAGTCCTCTAAGATATTAGGCCAAAAATCATGGTTCCTTTTCAAGAACTCGAGCTGCGTCGGCGACAAGCTATGGGAACGCCCTCAGCGTGATGGCTCTGAATTGTGTGTTGAATCAGCCAATGATAAGTTGGGACGTCATGGCGGGTGACATCACTGGCCAGGAAGCATATAAGCGTGTGGAAAACGCCAGCTTTTTGTCATTCAGCGAAGCGTTCTGTGTTTACTATGTTTGTCCTAGCTTAAAAAGCATCTCTGTCAAAAAAAAAGAATGGGGTGAGGGTGACTAACCATCTTACAAAGTGCGTGTTCTTCCATGCAAGAGAGTTATTTAGATTGCCGGTTAACACGCCCTAGATGTGTAGTCTGCCGGGGAGCAAAGCACGTTGATGCAGTTCTCCAACAAAATAGGAGAACTGTAGACATTGTGAGAGAATAATGGAAGAAAACACTAACGTGTGCTTCGCTCCGGGGTGCATCTCTTTAGTGATAAAAAGAGAGCCTCGTTAAGCCCTAGCCATTCGAGAAAGGAAGCACGTGCTGCGACTTCCCCTCATTAAAGCGGCGCAGTGTTCCTCCTTTCTCATCCGAAGATGAGGTGAGAACGCAGAGGAGACCACAGTCTCTACAGCCCCAGTATGAGGAGCTCCTGAAGGCAGTGTCTCGCGCTGCCGTCGAACTAAAAATAGAGCGGCACGTATCTACGGACAGGGCAAAATTTAATAAATACCTGCTGGTTTTCATCCCCCTAAATAAATTTAATGGGGATTAATGAAAGCGGTTATAAAACAATGCCATGAGTTGAGCAGACTCTTGCAAACTATCTCTCTCTCTACACTGCATTGTTTTTAAAGGCTCTGTCCCAGCCCTCCAAGCCTAAAAATGCTAAAAGGTGGGCGGGGGTACTCGATGGTAGGTCAAGCTGGTGACGTGTCTGGACACGGAAAAGGAGAAAAGCTGTGTTACAGGCATACTAAGCTGACCTGCTAAAGCTTGAGAACCGCTGACCTCTCATTGCGTGCAAAAAAAAAAGTGAAAAAATCTCTCCTCAGTGCCCTCGGGAGATCGTTTCACTGAACTCGCCAGGGTTATGAGGCGTGAGCATCTCCTGCGAACATCGTTCTCAGTTTCATCCGCCCGGAAACGTAGCGGCGCTGAGACGTTCACCACCGAGGGACCCAAAGCAGGTTCACCCGAGGGTGGGCTGCGTCAAGAAAACATTGTCTCTCAAATATCATCAGAGATCAACCTCGAGAGGCTGGTTCCCTTAGTAGACTTTTTGGCAGCGTGAAAACTACTGCCAAATGTGTCTCAATGGGTCCTGCGTACTGTACAAAATGGATACAGAATCCAGTTTGGACGTGCTCCAACAAAATTCGTGGCCGTCAACCATACGATAGTTCGTTCAAAGCAGGCTCTAGTGATGAAACAACAAGTCGAAACTCTTCTGAGGAAGGAGGCCATCGAGATGGTTCCTCCTCACGATATCGAGTGCGGGTTCTACAGCCGCTACTTCATAGTTCCAAAGAAGGATGGAGGGGTGAGGCACATCTTGGATCTCAGAATATTGAACTGCTCAGTCATGAAGCTGAAGTTCAGAATGCTTACTGTGAAGCAAGTTGTAGCACGAATCCGGTCCGAGGACTCGTTCGTCACAATAGATCTGAAAGATGCGTACTTTCATGTATCGATCCATCCTTCACACAGGAAGTTCCTAAGGTTTGCTTTCAGGGGCAAAGCATACCAATATTGGGTTCTACCCTTCGGCCTGGCTATCTCACCCTGTACGTTTACAAAATGTGTGGATGCAGTGCTGACTCCACTGCGACTCCAGGGCATCCCTATATTAAATCATATCGATGATTGGCTAATACTAGCACAATCGCCGGAAGAAGCGAGCAGACATCGATATGTCATCCTCGCTCACATGAAACGATTGGGGGTTAAGACTGAAGGCCAAGAAAGGTGTAATTTCTCCAGCTCAGAGAACCACTTATCTAAGCGTGGTGTGGGACTCGACCACGATGCGGGCTCATATGAACCTGCTCGAGTAGTATCGATCCTCACCGCAGTCGCGAGAGTAAAAGAAGGCCGGTCACTCACTGTCAAGCAGTTTCAAAAGCTGCTGGGCCTGATGGCAGCTGCGTCCAACGTCATTGGCCTGCTGTGCATGAGACCCCTACAGTGGTGACTCAGGAACAAAGACATAGCCCTGAAGGGAAATCCCCTTCGCATAATCATTGTGTCACGCCGAGCCGTACGTGCCTTAAACATGTGGAGGAAACCATCGTTTCTATATCAGGGCCCAGTGCTGGGAGATCCTGGTCGCCGCAAAATGCTAGCGATGGATGCGTCCCTCACTGGTTGGGGAGCGATCACGAGTGGTCACCCAGCCCGAGGTTTGTGGAGTGGTCGCCATCTTACTGGCAAATCAACTGCCTAAAAATGCTGGCAGTATTTTATGCACTCAAACACTTCTTTAAAAAAAAAAAAAAACCTGAATGCCAAGAAAAGTGTTCTTCCTCTAGCTCAGAGAACGACTTATCTAGGCGTGGTGTGGGACTCGACCACGATGCAGGCTTGTATGACACCTGCTCGAGTAGTTTCAATCCTCACCTGAAAGACCTGAAGACTGAAAGAGGGCCCAGTGCTGGGAGATCCTGGTCACCGCATAATGCTAGCGACGGATGCATCCCTCTCTGGTCAGGGAGCGATCACGAGTGGTCGCTCAGCCCAAGGTCTGGGAGAGGTCGCCATC
>JAUCMU010000097.1:24307118-24320644 GCA_032275025.1 Enteromius treurensis
GTGTCCTGACAGTTTGTTTTATTTACTATTAAAAGTATATTTTGTTTATTGAATCTACGTCTCCGGCGCTCTCCTTCGTGTACACCAGACGTTACACTTGTAATACCGTGTTGTGTATAATATTGTCACGAAGTTGCCATATGCCTCTTGTCTTCTTTGACATTATAGTTAAGAACCATTTTTGTTTTACGCTTTTATGTAAAATATTTACACTTTTTGAACTTCTATAAACGTTACATAGCCCAAAATACATGTAAATTGTGTTAAATGCTATTAAGAAATGGTTAAGTTACTCCATTGTAACTCCATTGTTGTTTTGTGCTTATAGAGCAGTTTTGTCACCTTCTAATGCCAGTTTTAATAACTTCACTTGTAATCTTGTACTTAATATTTGTTTGTACTTAATATTTGTAATTGTCTTTTGTATTTTTAGGACACTGAACATAATGAAGCCCAAATTTTAATGAGCAAAACCACTCTCGGAATCTATGCCATCAAACGTGAAGGGACAGATGTTGCAGACCCATGTTGGTGTCATCCTCGAAGGCATCCAAGTATCTGAAAACTTGGACAATGTTTGAACAATGCTTGTTCCATGGTGGTTGATTTAATTTCTGCATTAAACTTGGCTTACCCCTAGGATCTGAGATATACTTTTGAAATGTTTCAAAAGATGTTCATGAAACTTGATGCCAACAAGCTGTCAAACAAAGTTTGGGTCTTAAAAAATAAACTCTTTTCATATGCTCTGTAACTTGGAACGAGGGTTAAGAGGCAGGACCTGTTTTGTCCATAATGTTGCACTGGCTGTTGTAGCACTTTTTTTTCACTGCTAACCAGGTGATATCTGTAATTATATTTTAGCTGATTATTCAAGAAGGTGTACTTTATACCGTTAAAGAAGGCTGTTAATTTTTTCCAAGCATAAATAGCATTTTTGTCAACCCTTTCATTTAAAGGCTGCATGTTTTTGTTTTACTTTATAATTTTATTAGTATTATAATACTATTTTGTTAAGAAAGCATGTAGATTTTGAAAAACATTTTATTGTTGGAAAAAAAACAGGAAGTGTTCATTGTAAAACATTGTAAAAATGTTATTTAATAAACAATGAAACTAAAACTAATTTCTATCTTAATTTTAACATAACTATATTAATTTTATAGTAATTGAACTTAATTAACTAAATAGATTAATATAAAATAATGAATGTTACATTGATTGAACTAAACAAAATTACATTAACTTCATGTAATTAACTTAAGTTCACTGAAATAAATATTCTTTCTTAAAGGCAACTTAACTCAGTTATGTGGAACCTGTTGCCATAAAACAAATGTAAAGTAATGCCAACGTAGCATTTTTTACAAAAATATAAACTTATCCCAATCCTTACCCCCTTTAACCTACCCCATACCCAAAATTTTGGCTTAAAATCAGTGGGAAATGATACCTGATTAGCAAGGGTTTTTTTTTTTTTTGTACTCACGATAGACAATAAGATAAAAATAAATCCTGATATGGTTGATCTGTAGCACTTAATCTAAAGAATGTTTGATTCTAATGTTTGTGATGGTCAGAGATCCAGTTTGTTAGTCCAGCTTCAGTCTGTCTCTGAATCTCCCATCAAGAACATCATCATATACAGTCATGCTTTCATCCTGTTTATTGATTTCTGCCAATAAAGTGATTTCAACCCCAAACCTCCACTGAATCCGATCAGCATCTATTATTTCAGTCAGACCAGAGTTTAGAGCGGCTGGATCAACCTCCATCACTGACAATGACCTCACTTCATCATCACCAAAAACTCCTGATGAACAGAGTTCATCACAGATTAAATCATCAAAATAACATTGGTCTTGCATGCTACCAGAACAGTAGCAACTGAAAAACAGATATCAGGATTTTAAGACCCAGAGTGGATTTTTTTTTTACCCCATGACGTTATATTTTTGCTTGAGAGCTACTGTTCCTTTTCAGGAACTCGAGCTGCGTCGATGAAACGCCATGGGAACGTCCTCAGTGTGACGGCTCTGAATCGTGTGTTGAATCAGCCAATGATAAGTTGGAATGTCATGGCGGGTGATGTCACTGGCCAGTAAGCATATAAGCGCGTGGAAAACGCCGACCATATAGCTTTTTGTAATTCAGCGAAGCTCTGTGTTTACTGTGTGTTTGTCCTAGCTTAAAAAGTGTCTCTGTCAAAAAAGAAAAAAAAAGGAAAGGGGCGAGGGCGACTCACCATCTTACAAAGTGCATGTTCTTCCATGCAAGAGAGTTATTTAGATTGCCAATTAACACATTCTTGATGTGTAGTCTGCCAGGAAACAAAGCATATTGATACAGATCTCCAACAAAATAGGAGAACTGTGGCCGTTGTGTTAGAATAATAGGAGAAAGCACTAATTTTTGCTCTCTACTGGGGGCATCTCTTTAGTGATCAAAAGAGAGCCTCATTCAGCGCTAGCCATTCGCGGAAAGAAGCGCGTGCTGCTACTTCCCCTCGTTAGAGCGGCGCAGTGTTCCTCATTTCTCATTCGAAGAAGAAGAGGTGAGAACGAAGAGGAGACCATGGTCTCTACCGCCCCAGTATAAGGAGCTCATGAAGGCAGTGTCTCTAAAACTAAAAATAGAGCAGAGACGAAAAGTAGTTGCGCTGTAGTAATGATAAATCAAACGTTTCTATGGACGCGGCCAAATTGAATAAATGCCTTCAAGAACGAGCCTGCTGGTTTTCATCCCCCTAAATAAATTTAATGGGGATTAATGAAAGCGGTTATAAGACAATGCCATGAGTTGGGCAGACGGTTGCGAGCTACCTCTCTCTCTACACTGCATTGTTTTTAAAGGCTCCATCCCAGCCCTCCAAGCTGAAAAATGCTAAAAGGTGGGCAGGGGGTACTCGATGGTAGGTCAAGCTGGTGACGTGTCTGTACACGGAAAAGGAGAATAGCAGTGTTACAGGCGTACTAAGCTGACCTGCTAAAGCTTGAGAACTGCTGACCTCTCATTACGTGCAAAAAAAAAAGCAGCAATGGTGGCAGCTGAGAGGCATCTTTGGCTGACTGTTGGAAATGAAAGAGAAAGACTGAGTCTGCCTGATGGACGCCCCGCTTGCGCCTGAGGGTCTGTTTGGCGACGCCATAAACTCAGTCAGCGAAAGACACCAGAAGGCACGAAAGCAAGCGGCGGCGTTTCAGCGGTTTCTCCCTCGCTTACTAGGGGCTGCTGGTGGGAGTACCAGCTCCTCATGCTACGCCTATAGAGACACGCAGAAACAGAGCGTCGCAGCGAGAGCTCCTCCCCAGAAACAGCAGGGGAGTTGGCGGCACTCTGTGGCGGGGCCTTCTAAAAATAAAAAAGATTGAATTACACGGATCCCATCTTTCCTCAGTGCCCTCGGGAGATCGTTTCATTAAACTCGCCAAAGTTACGAGGGGTGAGCATCTCCTGCGAACATCGTTCTTAGTTTCATCTGCCCGGAAATGTAGCGGCGCTGAGACGTTCGCCACCGAGCTCTCACGAGGGACGAGGGTGGGCTGCGTCAAGAAAACATCGTCCCTCAAATATCATCAGAGATCAACCTAGAGAGGCTGGTTCCCTTAGTGGACTTTTTGGTAGCGTGGAAACTACTGCCAAATGTGCCTCGATGGGTCCTGCGTACTGTAGAAAACAGATACAGAATCCAGTTTGGACGTGCTCCGCCACAATTTGTGGGCATCAATCATACAATAGTTTGTTCAGAGCAGGCTCTGGTGATGGAACAACAAGTCGAAACTCTGTTGAGGAAGGAGGCCATCGAGATGGTTCCTCCTCACAATATCGAGTGCGTGTTCTACTGCCGCTACTTCATAGTTCCAAAGAAGGATGGAGGGCTGAGGCCCATCTTAGATCTCAGAATATTGAACTGCTCAGTCATGAAGCTGAAGTTCAGAATGCTCATTGTGAAGCAAGTTGTAGCACGAATCCAGTCCGAGGACTGGTTCGTCACAATAGATCTAAAAGATGCGTACTTTCATGTATCGATCCATCCTTCGCAAAGGAAGTCCCTGAGGTTTGCTTTCAGGGGCAAAGCATACCAATATCGGGTTCTACCCTTCGGCCTTGCACTCTCACCCCGTACATTTACGAAATGCGTGGATGCAGCGCTGGCTCCACTGCGACTCCAGGGCATCCCTATTTTAAATCATATAGACGACTGGCTAATGCTAGCACAATTGCCGGAAGAAGAGCCATCTATATTCCAGGGCATCTAAAAGTGGGAGCAGACATCCTATCTAGACAATAGTCCACCCCCGTCCGGAGTTGTGGAGTTTGAGAGTGTGGCCTCTAAGGGGGCACAACTCATAGCCACGGGTCTCTCAACCGAGGTGGTAGAGACCCTCCTCCAGTCCAGAGCTCCATCTATGAGAAAGCTGTATGGCCTAAAATGGAAATTATTCACTTCATGGTATAAAGATGCCAGCAAGATCCAGTTAACTGCACAGTTGGTACAGTACTAGAGTTCTTGCAGGCTAGGTTCGCAACTGGGGTCACTCCACCCTGAAGGTTTACATGGCGGCTATACCGGCCTACCACTCCTCTCTCAGTGAACATACAGTTGGTAAAGAACCCCTGTTCATACGCTTCCTCTGCGGTGCGCTACGGTTAAGGCCGCCAGTACGGTCCCGGGTGCCCTCCTGGGACTTGGCTGTTGTGTTATAAGCCCTTTGTGGGCCACCCTTTCAGCCCATAGAAGAGATTTCAGATTGATGGATACGATAAAGACCACACTTTTGCTAGCATTGTGGAGAGTAGGTGACCTTCAGGCCCTTTCAGTGGCCCCTACACATCTCGACTTTGCGCCTGGCATGGCCAAAGCCTTCCTGTACCCGCGAGTGGGTTACAGCCCTAAGGTACCTACGGTCACACCTCAGCCAGTAGTACTACAGACCTCCCTTCAGGGAGCCGAGCACTGGACGCATATGTCCACAGAGCTGCCATGTGGAGAAAGTCAGAGCAGTTGCTCGTTTGTTTTGGTCCCCCCAAGAAGGGGCTTCCAGCGACCAAACAGACTTTAACAGGTTCTTTGTTACTTAATAGTGCTCCGGGTCTGGGTTTAAACAGCAGTTGCCAGCCTGAAGTCATTATACCATAGCAGGGGTGGCTGACACTGGCTTGAGCATGTCAATCCCCTTTTTTATGTCAAAGCAATGACCATCGGTTCCGTTACTATGGCAAAATCACACAGAAAATATAGGACTGATGAGCTACTATATCTGTAGCTCATTGTTCTGAAAATGTTAATAAAAGATAGCTAAAGTCTACATATAGTGGTCACTTTTGTATATAATATTTGCTGATGCATTTAAAAGGCACAGCTAACAAATGAATAAGTGAGTCAGTCAGTATTGTTTTTTGTTTTTTTTCCTTCAAAGATAAATTAGTCTGGTCATGTTCTTAAGAGTATTTGTGTTCTGACATATATTGGGTGTTTAAAGTGCTGATCAACATATCTACTGTATTACTTTTACTTTAACTTTACTTTTTCACTGTTATAAAAGTGAGCAGGTTCAGTTCCTTTCTTTGCCTTCTTTTCATTTTTCATACTGAAAAAGCCACAACACTTGTTCAACTGAGATATCCACTTGAATATTTCAAAATGTTCTTCATTCATTCTTCTTCATAGCAACAGATGCCTTCTTAACATTCTCTTAAAGCAACACACAAACACTTTTCAAGCAAGGAACATCTCGGGAAAAACCACTAAACCAGAGCAGCTGAATATTTTCTTCAGAGTGACACACAATGGTCTTGTGCATCAATCTCCCACTGGAGAGCCGGATTGTGTGTTCGACTTCCCCAGCCAACATTTCTGTCTGCATGATCAATGTGGCTGCCGCTTAATTTTGTCACATTTTAATCTGTGGCATAGCGCTGGGGCAAGATCGCTTGTGTGCTGCCTATGGAAATAAATTATAGAAGCTAGAAAACAAGAGGAGGGGTAACTAATGGTTTACTGCAGCCTGGATGAAAATCTATATTATTAAGGTGGTAAATAGTCTACATATATCCTATAAACACTTTTTTTTTAGCCTGATCATTTGTAAACAAATTTAGATTCTAAAAACATTGTGGGAACATTAGTTTGACATTTCTAAAAAAATTCTGCTATTTTTTAAGCTTAAATATAACATTATTTGAACATTTGGAGGTGGTTTTTGAGGTGTTTGTTTTCTTTGTGCACAAAAAGGTTGAACCATTTTATATATATATATATATATATATATATATATATATATATATATTATGCCATTCTTACCATATTTCTATACCATCAATGCATTCATTTCATTGCTGTCTGTGTAGGGACAGAACCTCTTGGATTTCATTTTTTTTTTTTTTTTTGTGCTTTGTCAAGGTCTTAAAGGGGTAGTTCACCCAAAAATGAAAATAATGGCTCACCCTCATGTCGTTCCAAACCCATAGGACCTTAATTATTCTTCGAAAAACAGATTAAGATATTTTTTGATTATATCACAGAGCAATCTGATGCCCTGTAGACAGCAACACGGCTAAAATAATCCCAGGTCCAGAAACAAAGCAAAAACATCTGTAAAACGGTCCATGTGACATCAGAAGCTAAAATTCACCTATGCAATGCTAGGAGAATACTTTTTTTTTGCACAAAGAAAACAAAACTAACATTACTTTTTTCATGATTTATGTCTTCCCGCTATTTTAGAGAGTATCACAAGGCAACACATATGAACACTTTAACGTATTCAGACTTGTTTACATCCGGGTGAAAGTACATGCATGTACGCAATCTGCAGTTCTTTACGCCTAAAGGAAAGCATACGCATACGAGACGTAAGTCACAGAAGAAGAATGGATAAAGAAAAAAATGTAATATGGTCTATGGAGGGTCATAGGGCTCTCTGATATCATCAAAGATATTTTAATGTGTGTTCCGAAGATGGACAAAGGTCTTATGAGTTTAGGGGGTAAACAATGACGATTCTTGGGGCCCATGACTGAGAGGGGTCCCAGATAAGCCCCCAATAAAATTGTCTCAGCTGTGTTGGGGGCCCTGTCAGGATTCTTTTCATGGGACCCAAAATCCTTAGCAGCGCCCCTGCCTGTAAATAGCATTTATGGCAGGGGGGTCCAAAGGCCAGCTGTGGACCAAATACAGTAGTGAATGAATTTCAAATACCTAGCCTGCAGCTTGTCTATTGAAATGTTTTCGTATGCGCTGTCATTTCTTTAGAGCAGGGGTGGCGAACTCCGGTCCTGGAGAGCCGCTTCCAAGTAACTCTTCAGACCTTGATTAGCTTGTTCAGGTGTGTTTGATTAGGGTTAAAGCAAAACTCTGCAGGGCTGCGGCTCTCCAAGACTCCAAGACGTTCGCCATCCCTGCTTTAGAGCATGAAAATTCCTGAACGCAGCAAAAGCGAAAAAGCTCTAAACTCGCATGAAGCGCGCTGCACGGACCGTAATTCTGTCTAAAGACAGCGCCTGCGCAAGCTCAGATCAAACGCGCTACTTGTCTGGATCAGGCGAGTTCTGAACAGCGCTGTGAGAACAATTCTCTGCTATAGATGCTATTTACAGTGTAAATGAAATCAGCCCATTTTTATAAATGTACTACTAAATAAAAATAGCCATTTTATTTACGTTATGTAAAAGTAGCAGATCTTTTAAAAGTTTAAATAGTAGCTAGCTTATTAGATTTATAGCTTACTTATAAATGGTGACAGATACCAGTTTTGTTGTATGTTAACAGGATGTGATTATAAAATAGAATGTGAATTAGCCTATTTTATATTTACATCAATCGGACATGTTTTACTCAAGCGTATTACTCTGCTGACGGCACGCTCCTAAACAAGTCTTTTGTTCTGCACTTTTACTTCTCGAAACATTATGAGTTTTTTCTCGAAATTCAACGACTTTTTTCTTGCTATTTAACGACTTTTTTTCTCGTTATTTAACGACTTTTTTCTTGAAATTGAATGACTTTAATCTTGTAATTTATAAGGTTTTTTCTCGTTATTTAACGACTTTTTTCTTGAAATTGAATGACTTTAATCTTGTAATTTAACAAGCTTATTCTCGTTATTTAACGACTTTTTTCTCGTTATTTAATGACTTTATTCTCGTTATTCAACTAAATAATGATTATTCAGCTGATGAAACATCGCTAAGTTTGAATGTGTTTAATCTGTTTAACCAAATCTTTAGCCCTTAGATGATAAAAAATAATAATAATAGTAATATTGGCTTCAAGAGCTATTCCTCTGGCGCTTCAGAAAAACCTTTTAAAGTAAAAAGTACAACAATATTCCTAACTAACCTTCCATCATTCAATAATCTTGGTTTCCCTATAGCCGTGCTCTTGAGCTCCCTGAACTCCTGGTCTCCATCGGTAACCATTGCCATGGTAACCATGCAGACGTTGGAAAGGTAAGTGGAGAAGTCGAGCCTGAGGCTTTGGCAGTCATAAATACACAAGACTCTGCCAAGAAGAATATGACTGCAGCGTCACCAATGTACAGTGGGTAAGGAAAGTATTCAGACCTTCTTTGATTTTTTCATTCTTTATTATATTGCAGCCATTTGCTAAAATAATTTAAGTTCATTTTGTTTCCTCATTAATGTACACACAACACCCCATGTTAATCAAAGAAAAAAAACAGAATTGTTGACATTCTTGCAGATTAGCAAAGAAAAACTGAAATAACACACGGTCCTATGTATATTTAGTAGAAGTCCCCTTTTGATCTAATACAGCCATGAGTCTTTCTGGAAAAGATGCAACAAGTTCCCAAATCACACCTGGATTTGGGGATCGCCATTCCTCCTTACAGATCCTCTCCAGTTCTGTAAGGTTGGATGGTAAATGTTGGTGGACAGCCATTTTTAGCTCTCTCCAGAGATGCTCAATTGGGTTTAAGTTGGGGCTCTGGCTGGGCCATTCAAGAACAGTCACGGAGTTGTTGTGAAGCCACTACTTCGTTATTTTAGCTGTGTTTTTGTCCAGGATATCCCTGTACTTGGCCACATTTATCTTTCCCTCGATTGCAACCAGTTTTACTGTCCCTGCAGCTGAAAAACACCCCACAGCATGATACTGCCACCACCATGCTTCCCTGCTGGGATTGTATTGGACAGGTGATGAGCAGTGCCTGGTTTTCTCCACACATACCGCTTAGAATTAAGGCTAAAATGTTCTATCTTGGTCTCATTAGACCAGAGAATCTTATTTTTCACCATCTTGAATGTTTTTTTAGAAAACTCCATACAGGATTTGATGTGTCTTGCACTGGGAGAGGCTTCCGTCGGGCCACTCTGCCATAAAGCCCCGACTGGTGGAGGGTTGCAGTGATGGTTGACTTTCTACAACTTTCTTCCATCTCCGACTGCATCTCTGGAGCTTAGCCACAGTGATCTTTGGGTTCTTCTCACCAAGGATCTTCTTCCCCGATAGCTCAGTTTGGCCGGACAGCCAGCTCTAGGAAGGGTTCTGGTAATCCTAAATGTCTTCCATTTAAAGATTATGGAGACCACTGAGGCTTTGGCAATCTTTGGAACCTTAAGTGCAGCAATTTTTTTCTACATTTTCCCACAATTCTGTCTCTCAGCTCTTCAGGTAGTTCTTTTGACCTCATGATTTTCATTTGCTCTGACATGCATTGTGAGCTGTAAGGTCTGTAGACAGGTGTGTGGCTTTCCTATTCAAGTCCAATCAAACACAGCTGGAGTCAAATGAAGATGTAGAACCATTTCAAGGACAGCACCTGAGTTAAATATATGAGTGTAACAGCAAAAATAAATAAATAAATAACTTAAATGATTTTAGCAAATGGCTGCAATATAACGAAGAGTGAAAAATTTAAGGGGGCCTGAAAACTTTCTGTACCCACTGTACGGCAAGTAAAAACACAGATCTTTGTTTTGTATAAATCACTGTCAAATGCATTTAAAAGCCAGCAAGTTTAATTTAAAGGAAAGCAAATTGCACTGACTGTGGTGGGTTCTGGAGCCTTATTCTGTTTTTGACAAGAAAAATACACCTATTCAATTTGCTCATGAATCATCCATGAAGTGTGACACGATCAGAAAAGAAAGAAAAATCTGTGATTGGCATTCAGAAAAGAGCCATTTATCGTGTGCCAGTCAGACGATCATAGATGTTGAAATAATGAGAAATCAGGCAAAGCATGATGAGAAGGGAAAACCAAAGCCCAGTGGACAGGGTGGCAGGGTAAATGTAGAAATGTTAAATAAATACAGTGCCTGGCCAAAATCAGTTTGTCGTAAAATTGATGTTGCAAAATACACTTTTTTAATGTTTTTTTTTAGCATATACTGAACACCACTCATCAAAGCTGTTAAGACTTAACAAAGACTATAAAACAAGCATTATAAAATGTAAAACCCTGCACACACAAAAGGTTAGTCTGTCATCATTTACTCGCCTTCATACAAAAGGAGATATTTAGATAAATGTTCGTGTAGTTCTTTTTCATACAATGAAATGTTTGTTCAGCCCAGTCCCATGGCAATTCATACATATTTTACAAGGTGGCTAATTCATAAAATTCATAAGTCACTCATATGATTTTACGAGTTGCCAATTTGTGTTTTACCTACACCTATCCTCGCCTCTAAACCTACCCGTCACTGGGGTTTCGACAATTCTTACAAAACCGTATGAGTGAGGTCATACGAATTTGTACAAATTAGCACTGATTTGCCACCTCGGACGAATATGTACGAATTGGTTGTGAGACTGTGTTGGTAAGTTAGTTGAAACCGTGGACCTTGGTGTTTCACATAATGCAGGGTAATGGCTTCTAAGAGTTAAGAGAAAGAAATAAATGTAAAAAAGTGATACCAGATAAAGCAACGTTAATATCTTGTGGCTCCCGGTGTTAAATTGAGGTCTTATGAAGCAACATGCTTGGTTTGTGCAAGAAACTGCTGTGCAAGTTACTCAGTTACAAGTTTGTCATCGTTTATGTAATAAAAAAATTTATAATAATAATCATTAAAAAGAAGGTGAGATGATAAGGACCACTTGATTTGCTTTATTTCTTTGAGACTTTTTTCCACATTGCTGAAGTCACCAAATTACAGTTAATATGGAAGATGGCACCGGTGTGTGGCCCGCTGGCTGTTTCTCCCAGCAACGCCAATGCTGTGGGGATTTGCACTGTTTGTTTCATTTGTCATATTTGTTCTTCGAAATGCGAACACATTATTGGTGAATGATCGTTAATTGCTATTAGATCTTCGACTCTGTGCCAAGGAACTTGGAAAGTTAAACGAACACAAGACACCACTCCCACTGCTGTTGGATATCCCAGTTTACATGTGCCCCCACCCGGTTCTACACTCTCTGCGCAAGCGTTATCGCTGCCGGGGGAAACGTAGCGTTACACTGCTGAAATTGAAGGTTTGTTTGACTCACTTTTCTGTGGCTTTCAGTTATAAGCACGAAGCAGTGCCTCGCCTTTGTATTCCTCAGCGCTTCCTGGATCCTTTCGACGCCTGGTTGGCCTGGATGAGGTTTCCCAGCCTTGCACATTCTGCTATCCTTGTCCACGCTGGCGCGGGGTAAATCTGCTGAATCTACGGCCTCTTTGCTTAGCCCCACGGAATGTCAGCACTGCGAACCCGCCGGCGCCTGCCAGGATTGGCCTGGTAAATGCTGGATCGCTAGCAAATAAAACCTTTATTTTAAAGGATTTCTTCACATCATGAGGACTGGATTTTACCTGTGTGAGTGAATTGTGGATGAAGGTCGTGAGTCAGATGCTGCTTTTTAAATTCTCTGTGAACATCGGGACGTGGGGGAGGGATAGCAACTGTTTATAAGAGCTGTTTATGACCTGGGCCGTTCTCACACGTGTTTTGCACTGCACTGAAAATCAGACAGCTTAAAATTACATTTGAACCAAGGCAAAATGACACAGCTCGTGCAGCCAGACGCGAGTGTCGTAAACCTGAGTAAATAGAAAAAAGACAATTTGTATGTGTCACTTCAAATGCTTAGAGACTGCCGTTGCCATTACCAGGCGGTTACAAAAGAGGCTAAGTAAAAAAAATATCTAAAAAATAAATTATTGCATCAAATCATAATAATCCTTGTGTTTTGTTCAGGACTATTCATTCTGTTCTCAATGTTCCACAAACTCTATGTGTTAATGCTTCCCGAGCCACCTGTGAGCATTTTTTTTTTTTTTACTAATAAGGTTTGTTCTATTAGGGCCCTTATTCTGCCTGTTGCTAACAATTCTTCTGTCTTGGTCAACTGCTCTGCTGTATTTGATAAATTTGAGCCTGTGACTCTGGATAAGTTACAGGAGATTGTTGGTCATTTAAAGCCTCTAAGCATTTAAAGTATGCTCTTCCTCCTCAATTTGTTAAGGAGGTTTTTTTTTTTCTATTTTAGAACCACCTGGTTTATCAATTGTCAATAGTACTTTTTCCTTAGGTGTGTTCCCTGAAACGTTTAAATACGCAGAAAACCTGGCCTGGATACTGCAGACCTTACAAATTGTAGGCCAATTTCTAAATGACCCTTTCTGTCAAAAGTTCTTGAAAAGGTAGTATGTAATAAATTATTGACTTTTTGGAAGATCACGAATTGCTTGAACATTTACAGTCTGGTTTTAGGGCTTTGCACAGTACAGAACTTTGTTGAAAGTTTTTAATTATATATTTTTAGCTGCTGATTCTGGGGACTGTGTCATCCTTGTTCTTCTTCATTTAACCACTGCCTTTGATACTGTGGATCACGAAATATTATTTTCTCGGTTGGAAAAATGGGTGGGTATTAAAGAGGCAGGTCTTGAGTGGTTTTGGTCCTGTCTGGAAGGATGGACGTTTATCGTCAGCACTCGGGATTATGTCTCTTCCCCTGCCCCTCTGTTGTATGGGGTCCCACAGGGCTCAGTGTTAGGCCATTTTTTATCTCTGTTTGCTCCCTCTTAAGTCAATAATTAGGAGGCATGGCACGTTTTTCCACCTGTATGGCAATGACACCCAGATCTATGTCCCTATTAAAAAAAAAAAAAAAAGAGAGAGACTGTTGGACCACTGCTTCAGTGTCTTGATGACATAAAGTCCTGGATGGCTCTTAATTTCTTAAGTGTCAATGAAAAGAAACGGAAGTTATGGTTTTTGTGGATATTACTGAGACTTCCACACTTGATTTGAGTGCCCTAGCCCCGTACATCAAAACGACTATCACAAACCTTGGAGTTAAACTTGATTTTGACCTAAAGTTGGACAATCAAATAGGGGGAGTTGTCAAGTCAAACTTCTGTATTTTCAGCTGAGACAGCTGAGGAAGATAAAGCCATTCCTCTCAAGACAACAATTTGAAACTGTAATCCATGCCTTTGTCACTACTCGCCTGTGTTACTGTAATTCACTATATTTGGGGGTAAGTGGGTCTTCTTTGGCCCATCTACAGTTGGTGCAATTTCCCGCAGCACATCTTCTAACAGGGAGTTGCAAGTTGGAGCATA
>JAUCMU010000097.1:24323183-24342669 GCA_032275025.1 Enteromius treurensis
ATAATTAAGTAAATATAATTCTTTGATTTACCTTTGTACAGAAACCTCATCGCTTGATTGGCTACTGTCAGGTGTAACAGACAACGACATTTTTGTCCTGTGTCAGCTTCTGTTGCTTCTGTATGCGTTTCGAAAGGGCGGGGTGAGTGGGGGGATTTTGGGGGACAACCGTTTGTTGAAATGCGAATTGTAACCACTAGATGCCGCTAAAAATTACACACTGCACCTTTAATATCAAAATGTGAAAAAAAAAGAATATATTACAGAATATAATAAATACATGGTCTCATGTGAGCTAGTATAAATCCCCTGCCATTAAGATTAATATTAATATTTCATACTGCAATGATTAGCTGTAAATCCAGTTAAATATTAATTTGCCCCTTAGATATTGCACATATATAATCACTGTGCTTTAACTATTCACACAGGGTTTATCAAGGAGTGTTTGTTAAAGTGTGTGTGTGTGTGTGAGGGAGAGAAAAAAAAAAATCTATTGAAGTAAACCAATTAAAAACACAAGGAAACCACAAGGGACTCGTTTCGCAAAAACACCTTGAGCGAAACCAGTAGAACTCAGCTTGAGACGATCCAAACACACAGATCATATTGGTTCGGTTACAAACTGTGACAGTTATTTCCAAATCATTGTATATATATTATGTATATACATCCTAATCTAATTTAGCTACCAATATAACTGAGCAAAAATTAAGCTATTTGGCATTCAGATGGAGAATCCTAAGACTAGCAAATGACTCAGGACTTGATGCACAAACAACAGAGATTTATCCCTTCATCCAATATGGTGCTGAATAACAATTAACCTCATTTGCAGCTTAACTTGTTTGGTCTTCTGCTCCTTGCAGTCACCTCCAAGAAAGACACGCTCATGCATACTCGTGAAGTAGCAGTTTTGCTGAAAGATGAGCTCCAGAAATGTTTCTCCATCACTCACGAGAGATGCAGGGAAAGGCCAGCCAGGCTCGTTTTGTCCCGCCGCAGGCTCCAGTGTGTAATGTCTGGCTCTGGGTCCAGAGCGTTGCACCCGCTGTCCTCTCTACGTATGCTGAGCCACTGTCTAAAGAGGTCTGTTTCGAATCAAGTGCTTTCTCATGCCCAGCACATGCTAATGATGTATAATTAGGCACTTACACCTGTCTGTCCCTTCAGCGCCACTGACACGCTGCTAAATACAGGAGTACAGCAGGGAGCTCATACAGCCAGTGAATGTTATGATTGCACTAAGTAACCTTTTTTTCTGCGAGCTGAAAGTTTGCACTCTGCTGATTTTGATCTGACACTGATTGCTGTTTCAAATCCTAGTTACTGTGTTAATTCAGTATGTGTTTATTGGAAGAAAATAAATAAATACTAATAATAATAATCATTATTATTATTATTATTACTTTATTATTATTATTATTATTACAAGATTGGACTAAGTTTACCAAAAGTGACAGTGAAGGCATTTAAAATGTCACTAACATGTATATTCAATTGTTCTTTTAAACTTTATATTCTTCAAAAAAAAAAAAAAAAAAAAATGTAATGCAGCACAACTGTTTCTGCTGTTTCATGAGCAGCAAATATTATTATCTAATTTATTTATATTGCAATAATTTCTGCAGGACCGTGTGACACTGAAGACTGAAACGATGATTAGGTTTATGGGAATAAATTACATTTTACAATATATGCACATAAAAAATTGTTATTTTAAATGTTAAGACTATTACAGTTTTACTGTATTTTTAATACATATAGCATTTGTAGAAGTAGACTTACTACAGAAACTTTTTTTTTTAATCTTTGCTTTAGAAATCTAGTATAATGTGTGCCTTATGTTAATAAGCTCATGGCTGTGATCAAATAAATTATTACATTTTATTAACCCTAATAAACTAAACAATCATGACGCACTGTTTTAGGCTTGTATTGAGATGTATTGTAATATTGTCTCTATGCAGAGGAAACAGTTTTGGAAATAGCTAAAGAAAAAAATAAACAAAAGAAAATATATGTCCCTATGTGTCACTGTGGATGTATCATCGCAGTCTGTCTGTCCGACACAGATCAGATATCAAAGCGCATCCTTTATCTGCTGAACATGGATCACTGACCAGCAGCTTTATTGACAGTATTCTCTTGTGTCTGCTTGTTAACAAAGTGCTTAATTTGAGAGAAAACATTGTACTTAAAGCCTTTATACAATGCATTATACAATTATTTTGGTGCAGTAATTATGACTGTAATTAAGCATATGTTGCATTGTATGATCTCATTAATTACAGTTACCATTATAATACTGTTATACCATAATACATTGCAACTAGAGCTGCCAATCAAAAATTAATACAAATCATAATAATAATAAAGATACTTTATTGATGTCACGCCACTGTGTCGAAGGTAAATACACCCAACAAAGATGAAGGCAAAATAGTATTTTAAAAATAAAACAATCTTCACATAACTAAAAAAAAATAAAAAAGAAATACAAATCCAACAGAAATTGAATAAAGCTATCAAAGGTTAATTTCTAAATTAAATATATGAATCATTAAATCCTTAAATATATGAATTCTTAAACCTTTTTAACAGACATCACAAGAGCTGGGTTATTAGGCTGTTTGGCTCTGAAATGCATTGGAGTTATTTACAGAAAGATTAAACATTTAATGTAACTTACGAATATCTTCAGAATTAACTTTGCATAGAAGCTTTAAGTAAAGGTCAGACTGATAGATGTGTAAATGATAAAAATATAATGATTTTTTTAGATCACAACCATGAGCTTATTAAAATAAGGCCCGCATTACACTGTAGCTTTCTAAAGTAAAGATTTTTTAACAAGTTTCTTAAGTAAGTCTGCTTGTCTAATACTATATTTATTAAAAATACAGTAAATTCTAATATTCTTAACATTTAAACACATTTCTATGTGAATATATTGTGAAATGTAATTTATAGACAGATAAAACATAAGCGAGTCAAAACCATGCATCATTTAGGCTGGTTGGTGCTTTGGAGAATAGCTGGTGTTGAAAGCATAATGTAGACAGACTGATGAAATTTATCCTAATATTTGAAAGATGAGTTTTAAACTTTTTAGTAATAAAGCGTTGAAGAGTAATAAGTAATTAGTTGGCTTATTCCCTGAAGTGCTAAAGGGTAGATCTGAGGATGAATGGCTTGAGTTTTCCTTCTGATCTCACGCAATGCGAGAGGGTTTAGATTTGCATGTGCACTTATTAATGGTTTGTAATCTCAATGCTTTATTGCATATCTCACTAAACGGTTGGGCAGTATAGCTCATGGGCGATGTAAAAACATTCAGTTCAACTGGCACATCAATAAGTCCAAATCAATAACCATCCAACTGCATACAAATAAGTCATCCTCTCCGTCCAAGAACTCTTCGATTCAATTGTCCTTCTCTGCTGCCAGAAAAGAAAGATGTTCATGCCAAACGAACATTGTGCTGCCAATTGTTTTGTACATCCAGTCTCAAAATCAGTCTCAGATTGACCTAAATTAGCATCAGGATTAAATAAGGGATTGAAATAACCCAAAGGAACTGTATTGTACGTGCCAGCCAACTGTAAAAAAAAAAAAAAAAGTAATAACAATAACAGCCATAAGATCAGATATCAGAACAGATAAATGTGTGATATGATACATTTGCTTTGAACATATATCAGTTTGATTGTTTGAATGGTAACCATAGGCAGCTGTTGACAAGCAACTCTGCAACTAGTCTTCATAAGATTATTACTCGTATGTCTGATAAAAAAAAATGCTAACGCTTTATTTCAATGGTTTCTCAACAGACATACTGAGGGTACTTTGCAAGTATGTGAACATTCTACCTACTCTACCTAAGTCTAATGCATAAACATTAATTCAGTTGTAAGTATTAGCTAGCCCAGATTAGCTTCTATATTAGCCTCAAATAACACGCAGCATCTAACCATGTACTCTGCAGATCTTCAATAAAGATACAGTGCATTATAAATGAAGTAGATTTAATATAGTGTTCACTGTGTGTTTTAAATTAACGCTGAATGCAATTTGTGTGGCAATATTTTCCCATCTTGCAGAGCAGTTTTAGCTTAGTGTCCTTTGAGATACCAGTATAAGTTTTATGAACAGTTTTAGCTGAATCTGTTTTAATTTTAATTTGAAAGTTTTTGTCATTTCAACTTTATTTTTGCTTTGTATATTTTACAGGTACTGTACAGCACCACTGTGATCAAGAAAAAGAAAACTTCAAGTCTTTAAAAAGCCAGTGGCCAACTATAACTACTGCAACATTTGATGAATCACTGTACCTCTGTAAACCAGACTGTGTGGGATTAATGCATAAAACACAGTTGTTGTTCTTGCTTTGCACACACACACACACACACACACACACACACACACAGAGAGACAGACAAAAACGTAAGTTCTTTCTCTACCCAGATTCAACCAGAAGATACAGAGACCCTGTAAGAACCTTGCACATCTCATTTGTGTCTGTCATTACAGAAGCAGGCCATCTAATCAAGTTCAGATGCAATGTAAACATCGGCTTGCAATATTTCAATGAGATGCTGAAAGCAGGCCTCCAGCAATAAAGCTGCTGAATCCAGGTCACAATTAAAAACAGAAACTCTACCACACTCTAACACAAAGATTACAAATTAATGTGCTCAAAATGGACCAACAGATAACATGGAATACTCTCAGATGCAAAAACAAACGACTTTGAATTTCATCACATCTTCACACAACCTTTAACTGTTTGGACATGTATTTCTGTGAATCTTGTACTGTAACTTAGATCACCAAGATGTTGTATATATATAAACACACACACACACAAAGCATATAAAAAAAACAAAAAAAAACAAGAACACATTTTTTGACTTCATAACTAAGTTTTAGGAAGCATAAATTTCAGATGTCTAAAGTAAAATCAGCGTAATGTCTTCCAGCATGCGCTCTCATGTTTTTATCTGCCACAGGCTACATGCATGACTCATTAGACACTGTTTGATACTCCTGTCTTAAAAAAATAAAAATAAGTAAAAAATAAATACATAAATAAAACATGAAGCAGAAACAATTAAATGGAGGATAATTAAAGTGTAAAGTGTCAAACTTCAATAGAACAATTAAAGGTGTCCACACAGTATTAGTTCAGCTCATGCCAGGCAGCACAAATCTCTGAACCTTTGTTCCTGAGCCAGACCAGTTTAAGGGGCTCTGAGTGCTTATCTGTGCATCTACATCTATACTGCTTAAACACAACAGAACCGCTTATTTTATTTGAGGTCAAGACATTCCACAACAACCCATGTTTAGATAAGAAGAATATGAAGCCAAATGAGGAATTATGACTTTGTTTTAATGGTAATTAGGAAACAAAGAACTTAATTTATATAATTTACATTATTCATTAAAATCTTTCTTTTTTTTTTCTTTCTTTCTTAGATAGTAGTTGGCAAAAAGAACACACACACACACACACACACACATATATATCAGGGCAAAACCTGATATGAAAATCTACTCTATGTTACTGGGCTCTGTTTAGGTAGTAAGATCCAAAGCTATTAATAAAGCATCGCATTTTACTCAGACAGGCAGGATGCTGTTAGCTGAAATATGGATTTTATTGGGCTCTATATATGAACTATCTGAGAACCGAATTGGGCTAAAAGTGTATTTAAGGCTAGACCTTAAGAAAGGCCAAACTGATACAGCTTCCATTCGTTCCAGTCAGGTCAGGCTTGCATTATTTCTGGGTCATGAATATCCCAAAATGCACTCTACATAAATGTTAATACTGCTCCAGGTTCAGGTGCACCAGACTCCGGTCATATACTTTTCTCAAGCTGCATTAAAAAAAATTAAAAAAAGAAACAAAAAAAAAAGTATTACGGAACAACGAAAAAAAAGGTGAGATGCAGTCGAAGATGTAATTCTGATTGAGTGAGATGCTAAAAGAAAATAACAACATGCCACATGCTTTAATTAAAACTAACTTGTATTTGTTACATCATGCATACTATATATATATATTTCCATATTTATATACATACATAACCCTGCTTTGCTTTAATTCTTGACTAGTTAACTACATCACTGTGTGAATACAGACAGTATTTTCCAAATCATACATGAGTTTACATTACTCTGTCGTGTTGTAGACCCGTTTCCTGTCACACTTGCGTCGCGTCAAGCAAGTGCTGACAGACATGACAAAAGACTCATCAGTGGAAATGAAGTGACCTGTGCAGACACTTCTGTGATTGACAGCGTCCTTGTCTTCATTTGACAACATGTAAAAGAATATAGCTTGAGATAAAGAGAGATTACGCCACTGTTTATGACAGATTGAAGGCTATTAGCAGCCATGTTTTACTGGAACACTGCATGTCCTCTGAGTGAACTCCAATTCATGTCATCATTTCCCCACAAACACCATAACCATTGTGTGTTAATCAATATGCTCTGTTGTTTCATCTGAGCAGCTTTTGTCCACGATTTTCATTGTTACTGTCAGACAACCACCCCTACACTAATACACAATCACACACACATCCTCATTCACAATCACACAATTTGCGTTAGCGGTTCCCCAGATGTGTCGTCCTCTCAGTGAGATGAGGTAATTATTTTTGGTATCTGTTGTCAGGTGTTTTTGTTTAAGTTATTAGTTGGGAATAAATGTTAATAACTCCAAATGTCCCTCTAAAAGAAAATGTGACCTGCTGTAAGCCCAAGGGGCTTCATACAACCCAACAAAATCATTACCATCAGACAGAGAGATAACACAAGGATTGTTTGGCTATTGCTTTCTGACTCTTGCTTGTGACAGATTTCTGCACAAATAAATGAAAAAAGGAAATGTAAATGTTCTTTCGTTGCAACATATGGAAGGGCAGTCAAGTTGCACTGATTCAATTAGATTTTGACTTCAGGCATGTTTATATAACACTTACACGACTATTTCTGCACAATTTATCAGCTTCAAAACATTTTTCACACACATTTTCTCCACATTTTGATGTTTCCTATGTTGGGACCAAATTAAATGCTTTTTACCACAAGTTTTTTTTTTGTTGTTGTTTGTTTGTTTTTTTAGGTTTTTTTGGGTGGTCGGAGTGTGCTTATTGGAGTATGATATTGCTTAATGGCCAAGACCAAGAAAGGCTCCAACCAAAATCAAATATTGTCTGAATATGTTACTTTGTAATTACAAAACTGTGTTTCCTATACTAGGAATGTGTGCTCTGCACTTAACCCATCCCTTAACCAACACACACACAGCAGTGATAAATGAACAACCACGTGCACACACACACACACACACCATGTACACATACCCAGAGCAGTGGGCAGCCATTGCTGTGGCACCAAAGGAGCAGTTGGGGGAACGGTGCCTTGCTCAAGGGTCTGCCCTCAGTCATTGTATTGAAGGTGGACAAAGCGCTGGTTATTCACTCCCCCCATCCACAATCCCTGCCGGATCTGGGACTCGAACCCAGACACAGCCTCAAAACTTTCTACTTGTGACCTTTTGCAACCTCGGATTCACACTAGCCACATTCCTGAGGAAAAGCGCGGTCTCTCTTTGCTAACGGAAAAAGGAACGCTGGAATGTATGCATAGGCAGTCTTGGAAGGGACAATAACTTTGCTTATTGCTAATAAGCAAAACTATATGTAGGTTCACAAATAATTCATATATGCATTCTGTATGTTGGTGTCTATCATATTGAGTGTGTATGTATGCATTTCACATACTGTATTTGTGTTATTGAATGAATGAATGAAGTGTAATTAGTATGCTATATAGACACATTTGGTACGCAATTATAGATCTCGATACATTGAATCTCATTTTAGGAATGAATGTTCGATATTTTAGATCAGTCAGAAGTTATGAAACTTTATAATTATCCACCAAACTTCTAAAACATTTCATTTTGCAAACCTTGAGTCAATGTATGTTAAATTATGCACAACAATGAGCCATTCAGGGCGAAGACCCGCCCTGCAGCACTGAGCTGATTGGCAGTCCCCCTCGTGGGGCGGGACAAAATTCCACAGGTTACAACATGCGTGTGCGTAACTCTGTGTGTGTGTGGAAAGATGTGAGGAAACCATCTTCTCAGTGCGTAACCCTGAGTGAGTCTTCTCTAAAACAAAGATCTACATCATGTAACACATCAAAAAGGAAACAGCAAATAGGCGGAGGGAAACCTGCTAAGAACCTGCAAACCTAGCTTTGCGTGTATTTGCCATTGCGCGTCACATCTGCGCACTTTGCCTCCTTTCAAGAACTCATTGACACAGCTCTTCTAAACTGCTTAAAGCTCCAGAGGCAACCAACTTGTGGGCATCAGGAAGACACAGGCAACCAGATTGCCAAGACTTCATCAGCTTCAGGTCAGAGCGGTAACACAAACCTAACCTTTCTTGCTGAACAGTGTAACTAAAACTTAAAGTTAAAAGCTAAAAATTCTGTTTGGTGATTTCTCTCTGGTCGTGGTTCTAGAAAATAGTAGCAAGTACTTAGGACTTTTAGTGAACCTTTACTTTTCATCTTCAGAACCGTGTGTGAATGTGAGTTTTTGTGTGTGTGTGTGTGTTTACGTATTCCTTCTTAAGCTACCCTGCTTTTACAAAGAAAGAAACACCAGAGTTTGTATTAGTTTGCTGATCACGAATAAAGGTAAACTGTTAAAATACATTAATGGTGCTAAACGCTGGAAACGCTGGAGTTTATTCCATATTTCAAATTCAGGATAACCATATCCGTGTGAATCCTTGTGATTCATTTAGATAGATCTTTTTATACAGTATACAGTATTGAGTCTTGATATTTACAATAAGTGATTGATATTGCAAATTTGTAATTAGCTGCTGCCTTAGAAGTTTGGGGTGAGTATGATAGTTTAATGTCTTACAAGAAAATAAATAAATATTTGATCAAAAATACAATAAAGTGTGTATGCAAGTTATAATGTGATCAAAACTTTGATAAAACTGACCAAACAGAAGAATTCCAGGAGGCACTAGACAGCATAAATCAGGAGTCCAGCAAGCTTAAGGCACCAGCAAGTTTAACTAATGGCTCCGAGTGCTACGGAACTGTTCAGTATAGTACAGTACCAAAAGTATGTAACTGTATGATACAACTTCAGAACCTTTCGTCATCTGGTATAAAATTGCATAGTGTGAGTCAGGTCCTTCCTTTCTGCCCACCTCTAAAACCAGTGAGAATCCATGCACTCATTATTTAGCCAACACACAACGACCGGCATCTCAAGACATCACTCCAGACATTGCTAGACCTCCAGCAAATCAGCATCTCGGGAAAACCCCTTTTAGCAAACTACACCACAGAAGGGAAGCCCGGCAGATTTATTCCACAGATTAAATCACCTTACACACTTTTATGAATAACATTTTAAAAGAAAACTTTTTTTTTTAAATATAAATATTGTATAACACCATACCATCAGTTAAATGAATGATTGCAGAATAGAAGAATTAAGTTTTAAATGTTTTTTCTTTTTTTTTTTTTTTTAAATCACCAACTAGGTAAATAGCACATCTCCTCAAAAAGACAGAAGATTTGAAGAATCATTCATGGCTATAAAAAGCAGTTATGTGACCAGTTGCATGCAAAATGTGCAATAGTCAAGCAATAGTAATAATGATAGCCTTAGCAAACATAACTGAGTGTCTGGGTCATATGAGGACAGTTTCATTAATAATGTATCGGGGACATTCAGGCAGGCGGTTTGTGTGAGGGTCGCCTGTTCTGTATTCTAGACACGCAGTGTACCAAATGAAGCCCTAAGGTAAGAAGGTAAAACCCAGTGTGAAAACACAGACTGAGGGAGACCACCTTCAGTGGGCCACCTGATTCCATAGCCGGCGGTTTGATAAGCAGCACACAAGGATAAAAAGACGAATCAATGGTGGTCTGTTAGTGCCCTGAAGGCAGTTTCTCTGAAACAGACACAACATTTCACATGCAGCGAGAGCAGTCACTCTAAATGATTATGCAAAGGCGAGGCGACGCACAGAGCATGCAGAATCACCGCTGTGGCCTGCTGAGTCCGGTCAGCCAGGAGATCTCTGGACTGTGATGGGTGCGCAGGAGCTAATGAGCAACAGATGTAAACAACAGCTTCTGTGCTGGGTTTGTGCTTTTTAAAAAGGGGCGAAAGATCACTAATGTTGCTAAGTGAAGAACAAGACAGAAGCAGACAAACAAAAAGCTTACAGATGCGAACGAATACTATTGGGTTCTGTAGGTTATTTTAAGGCCATGCATAAAAAATGCTGACTGAAAGTTGAACTGAAGAAAATGTGAGTGCTGCTTGCCCCATGGTGTTGCGTGTGGTTGCCAGGGTGTTTTTATGTGGTAGACAAAGTGGTTTCTTGTGGGATCCCTATAAGGCAGTAAATCTACAGTAAGTAATAGCAACATGCATTAATTGGATCTAGATTTATCCTGTAATGGCTATTATTTGAAATAACCAAATACTTTGATTAAACATATTGTAACATATTAGCTCATTAAGGGAAATGTATATAAATAATTACTATTGATTATGATTAATTGCAATTATTTATATTAGCTGCCAGTAGTAACTGTAGCAGAATTACCATCAACTAATCTGTTCATTCAACGAACACAGTGTAATTCAGAAGGGATATTTTCTTGGTATCACTATTAGAGCATGTCGCAAGGGCCGAAATCATAAAGGGACATCAATTTGCAAGACAGAATCAGAATGTAATTTGTGCAAAAGTTTTATTAACTCTACATGACTGAACACACATGTATAAATACGGTCACAGTAGGGGCAAGTTTAAAGGGTAAACCACTATGAAAGAGCTAGAATTGAAGTTATGAAATCAGTGCCGTTCAAAACGGGTCCAATAACTAATACTAAACCTCTGTTTGTTTAGTTATATGTACTGCCTATTTATTGCATTGCCTAGTTGTTGAGGGTCCGATGCAGTCTCAAAGTGTGATGGTCCCAAGGTATTGGTTTGGCAATCATGTCCTCCTGGTTAGAAGAGTAATGAATTCCAAAAGATGTCCTGACTCTGGTGCTTGCTAGATGAAAGGAGAGCTGAGAGAGTGATCTGTTGTGATCCATGGATCTTGAGTTACCTGAAAAGTCAAGGCTTAGGCCTAGTGTAAAGCTTAGGGTTAAGTCCTCATCTCAGTGTCTCCCAAGACTGAAGACTAGGGATGTCCCGATCAGGTTTTTTTGCCCTTGAGTCCAAATCATTTGATTTTGAGTATCTGCCGATACCGAGTCCCGATCCGATACTTCTATAATACATAAAAAAAGCATAAAGAAGAGCGAAGAAACAGATACAGGATGTTCATAATTTTTTTATCTAATTCAACTTATTTTAACATACAACTCTGTTAATGAACAGAGCACTTCTATGAGGAAGCTTGAACTATCAAGTATATATAACATAATTTTTCTTCACTTTTGGACTGTAGTGCAACAGTAAATATTAATAAAAAAGTTAAATGGTCGATATTGTGGCTTTTGCCGTTTCTGCAACATTTATTGTAGACATACTAACCCAAAGAATGAAGTGATTCCCTGTTTCAGGCGATTCTAGGGAGGAATATCTTGTCTGAAACCTATGAGAAAACAAAATGCATGGTAGGCCAGTTCAGAACTGTGTTCTGTTATACTAAAGAAAAAAAAAAAGAAAGGGGCCTACAGGGATGCATTTCACAAAGACTCTTCCAGTTCTTTTCCTTTCCCGGTGCCACAAAATAAATTCAAATGTAGCCAGAGAACCACACTGAAACCAAAAAAAAATGACTTATATCTCAGTGAAAAGAAAATATAGAGGGAGAAAATTAAAACATATTAACTTATTGTCTTAAGCAAGTTGTGCTAGTTGATAGTTCACTGCCTGAAATACAGTACTATTAATTATTGGTAATATAACCTTAAAAAAAACACTTTTTTTACGTACACTTAAATCATCAGTCAACCATGGCATATTCAAAGAAGAAAGTCCCAGTAACTCTGGAGGACAAACACTGCAGATGTCCTTTCCCACTGCGCAATGTGACGTTGTAGTGACGTCTTTTCCATGTCATTTTTGGACGTCCAATTTCCGTCCATTTATGGGGTTGTTTTGTAACGCCAGGCGACGTCTTTTTTCGACGTCTACCGCACGTCTAATGTTAAAGTTGGTGGGACCTCCATGTGAGGGCTATTTATAGTCCAAAAGTGGTCCAAACATGGTCTTTTGTGGACATCTTTTCAACATAAAATTATATATAAGGAGAAGTTGGAGGAACAGTGCTTCACTCAAGGGTCTCAGTCATGGTATTGAAGGTGGAGAGAGCGCTAAATATTCACTAACCCCACCCACAATCCTTGCCGGACTTGGGACTTGAACTCAAAGTCTATGGGTTACAAGCCCAACTCCCTATCCACTAGACCACGACTGATCTCAGCTTTTTACTACAATATAATTAAAAAAAATTACTAACTTGATTGTAGTCTACTTTGAATAAATAAAAACTGTTAAAGGAAAACAGGAAAATGTATAAAAGAAAAACAAACATATGGTCTACCAAATAAATTAATTTCCCACTGAACAAACGTCTTTGTCAGATATTGGAATGACGTCCCCTGACAAGCCAGAAACAAAGTTTTTATGACGTCTTTTGGACGTCCAGTATTGATTTACATATGTCTCTAGATCAGGCTTCAACAAATCTCACCCAGGGGGTCCGATGCACTGCAGAGTTTAGCTCCAACCCTAATATAAAAAAAACGCACCTACCCGTGAGTTTCTAATGATCCTTATACACTGATTGACATGCTCAGGTGAATTTGATTAAACTAAAAAAAAATGACTCTTTGAACTAACTTAACTCAGTTATGTAATTATGCATCATCGGTTCCACACAACCAAGTTGTGTTTTATATACATGAATGGGTTTTGTTAAATTTATGTTGGTTTTTTTTACCTGAATCTCTCAATTGAACAGAGAGTCTATAATCTGTGTTTTATGTTCTTTGTTAACAATGACATTTTTATGATTGCAGCTGAACACTTTTTGTTTCTCACATTTTATTTTTGGCTGTTCTGATTCCCCCCAAAAAAAACATTTCTGTAAGGCACACGCAGACATCAAGAATCAACGTATGAATCTCAACAATGGTGATAAACAACGTATTCAGAAAAACAGATCAACTCTGAAAATACTATTAACACACTAATAAAAACTTCACATAAAACAGCAAGAATAAAAGAAAATTGTAAGAATAAAAGTAAGACAATTCTGCTCATAATTTATTAATGTCGCAATGCATGATGGGAGCTATTGATGAGTTTTAATTGGTCACCATTGTTAAGATTCATACGCTGACTCTTGAGGTCTGTGTTTGTGTGTCTAGCAAACCTTGAAGTAACAATTTCACATAAATTCAACAAAACCCATTCATGTAAATAAAACACAACTTGGTTGTGTGGAACCGAGGAGCCATGATTACATAACAGAGTTAAGTTAGTTCAAAATTTGACATCGTTCTTTTTTCCCTCTGCAAGAATTCATTGAATGAATTAAAAAGGTATTTTTTTACAGCAAATATATTTTTCCACTAAAATTTTATGCAGCACAACTGTTTTCAATGTTGATAATGAGAAATATTTAGCTAAGCAGCGATTTAGCATATTAAGATGATTTGTGATACTAGAGCCTGGAGTAATAATGCTAAAAATTTAGCTTTGCCCTCACGGGAATAAATGACATTTGAGTGTATATTAAAGTAAAATCAGTTGTTTTAAATTGTAATAATATTTCACAATTTTAGTGTCTTTGTCTAAAATATGTATTAAAATCTTATACACCCTAACTTTTGGATGTTCGTGTAAAGATCGTATTTCAGACATAATTGATTAAATGTTTTAAAAATAAATAATACAATTCTGTCTCTTTATTAGGGCAGAACCTGTTGCTGTGGGGAGATCTTCCAGAACTGGAGGGGAGTGATGACGAGAGCCTGGACAGTCTCTCAGAAGAAGAGTACCTCAGATAGAAACACACACACACACATCCCAAGGAAGTAGACTCTTGATGGTAGCAAACCAGTTTACTTTCACTCACACAAGTCTCCGTTTAAAACACTTTGTCTTGTCTTTAGCTGACTGGGACTTGGCAAAAAAAAAAAAAAAAAAGGTATTTACCATGATGCCAGCTTGATATGCATTTTTCTTCTGCATCCTCTCAAATTAGTTTCAGTATGTTAAGAGTGCCACTACCAAAGAGATGTTTCTGTTTTCTTTGCTTTACGGTTGCAGTAGCACAAAACATGATGATTGGATTTAAAGATTTAGGATGGTATCCTCATATATCTTTATACAGCATTCACAAATGGATCAGACTGTTTAAGAAGATCAACAGTAGTGTTACTATGAGATGTTAATACAGGTTATTTACACCTGTACTAATGCAGTTTTTGATAGATAGATAGATCAAATAAAAAGCCGGATCCACGAGTCTAGGTGGTTTTATAGGATGGAAATAACTAACATTTACCATGTTTTAATGGTTTACCAGTATATTTGTCCATTTCAATTAAGTGTCACGTCCGCTGAAGTTTGGCATCAATCGGTACATTTATTCTAAACAAGGTTCATCCCTGCATAATGTTGTCTTTCATCTGATTATTTTCTGTATTTAGATTTTGCTCTTTTCAGGGCTTTGACATTTGAAGTGGCACAAAATGATTTGGTAGCTTTGAGTAGAGTATGTCTCAGCTCGGTGACATCTGGCTTTTCAACATCTTAAATTTAACATTATGGTACTTTGCTTGGCACACTTCTTTCAGTTAGTGCTGATCCATTAAATAGCAGTTAAACATCTGCACTCCAGTTATGTTTCGCTGTTTGTCACCAGGGCCCTCATGAATAACCCTGACTACTGTAAATTCTGCACGACACAGTGTGACAAATTAGACAAAGCATTTTCAGGCTTTTAGACTTTTTTCTTTTTTACCATGGAGGTAACAAAATGATTCGCATCCTCTTACGTTTCTTTTGATTTCTGAAGACATGATAAAGTCATTCAGTAGCTGTTTACCATTTCACTGTGTAATGCTATGATTTTCACAGATAATTTTTAAAGATTGAAAAAATATGAAGGCTTTTATGCCCTGCTGTAAACGTCTCAGCGCAACATTTTGCGTCATGCTGTTTTGAAGGTTGCATTTTCAGTAAAAACAACAGCAGCAAGAGTAAACAATCATTATTGTGATAGCTTTCAGGTGTAGCATTTTTAGGGGTTGGCTCTTTTATGCCTCGAGGCGATCTTTAGTATGCATCTATGACCAAAATAAAATGACGAAGAATATGTTTTGCATTTTAACTTATTAACAGAGGATTTATTTGATTTGATCTATGTTTTGAATGTATTTATTGATAGACATGATACTGTATTTATACTGACGTGATTTCATTGGCGCCATGTGAGGATAAGAAGAAATAAAAACATTTGTATACTTTTGATCTGCACTGACAATGTTGTTGGTTTAAACTTTGGGTTATTTTGTATGCTGAATGTCTTGATATTAAATTTTTAATGTGGATGTATTTGTGTACGTTTCCTTTATTCACCTAACTCTTACTGCAAGTGCACAAACTTTGAAGAAATCTCCAGTATTTCTCTGATTTACCTCTGAGAGTGGTTCGAGAGATTGAAAAAGCTTTCAGTAAGTGAGACCCACAATTCACTAGATACTAGTGAAAGCATACACACATCCAGGAAACACCTTCATCATTATCTGGAGCTTTGTTTTTATCAAGAACTGAACTGAAACATGTACAGATGAAACCAAAACTGAAATGAAATGACTTCTTATAGATTAATTTCCCAGCATAAACAAAGCAGCAGCTATGAAAGAAAAGAAATCTAAATAAACTCCTGCATAACATGAGCATTGCACTCCACAGACATTCACCATGAGATATAGGCTAATTTACTGATGTCTGGAAGTTTAAATGAATAAATTAATAAATCCAAAGTGGGATATTTTCTTAAAGTTTGCAGAGCCGATTTGGAGCAATTTAACATTACATCACCGACTGCACCCATTCACTACAGAGAATTCACTGCTGAGCAAATTTCCAAATTTGTTCTTCGTCTGTGTCTTTGATGGCCTAAGGGTGATTATATTTTCGGCTAATTACATTTTTTGGGTAAGCTATATTCCTTTAATGCGTTTAACCATCATATTTGTAAATAATGTCAAAATCCATGCCCATAATCTCAAGTGAGCAAATATGATTAATGCCCATAAAAGGAGGATGTGGTAGTGTTTGAATAATTCTTGGAATCGAACATATGCAACCCGAAACCACATCCAGAAATAAGTTATTTTCCACTTGAGGATAAACTCATTTTTCTCTGGAAAATGCTGACTTACTTTGGCCGTGATGAATTGCAGTAACTGTTCAGACACAGCTTGAGCAACACCTTTCAGTACTTTAGGCCAATCTATCAAAACTTGTCTTTGTCTTTATAAACACACCTCCGCACCTCCATAAATAAATCATTTGTCAAAATGCTTCTCCCTAATCCAGCTGCTCTTTGTATTTGTGCGTACCTCCTGACAAACATAACTGAACCTATAATGATACAGTGTTTAGTCCTGCCACACTTCCACCAACATGCTAATGGTTTAAATCACATGTTGTCAAAGATGAGACTGGCTTGTGTTCTGAAATAAACTGACATTTTAGTGGAGCGAAAATCTATACATATATATATATATAAGAACTGCACTCTTTAATGAAAAAGGTTCCAAAGAGGATCTACCTATCTATCTATGGTGAATAAGTTGCACATTTGTTTGATAGTCAGAAACCATTATGTACTCCAATACACATCTGCATCTAAAGTTGATAATCCACTTATCAGTCAAGCTATTTTTTTTTTGCAAACGTATTCATTCCTATTAAAGATGAGATCTACTGCACAATCACAATGAGTAGACAGCTCAAGGCATACCCGATTGAACTTATGAAGAAAAGTAAACACTGGCCTTTATCCCATGTATATTTGTTTAAACATGCAAATAGAGATTTAGCAATCATGGCTAATTTAGCATGCAGTGTCGTCTCAACATGTAGGCAACAATCAAAATACCTACAATCATTTTATACTGGGTGTGTGAAAGTATGGGGGTTGGTTTGGGCGTCACTCAGAGGGTCAACTATTGTCCTTCACTGACAAGGCCTGTCAATCTTCAAGAATGTCTTAAGTCGAGAGTCACCTTAAGAATAGGGGACCTGAAAAGGTCTGTCAATGGTTGTGAGAAACGGCTGATTTTGAATGGAGTGTTGTCCACAGGGAGATCAGAATGTCTGTGAAAGGTCAAAACTGATTAAACATGTCTTGTATAAAGCAGAGAAAAGTGCGTAGTGGAGCTCACTGGCAGATAAAGGTGTGACAATTAAAGTGTTGAATGGGTTAGGCTCCTCAAAAGCAGTGTTGTTTTCAAAAATGAATTAGGTTAAAGATTACAAGTGAAGTAACAATTTCAATTACTTAAAGTAATGTATCTGATTAGGTTTGATTAGACTAAGCTCTAATCAATGTAAACCATTTTGAAACATTTAAACCAGAAAGGGTTAACCTTGCTTCTCAACACTGTTTTGTGTCAAATTCTGAAAATCCTTCTTCGCTTGAATTCAAAATATAATCAAATAATTTTAGCAATTTCAGCCACCACAAAATCAGGCTTCATAGCACCTCTTTTTATTTTGAGACCGTTCTGATATTAAATGCATTTTAAATCGTGAATAAAAATATATAGTTTCATAATAATAATAATGATAATTAAGTGATGATAGTTTAATTAAAATATATTCTGAAATACAACAACACCGGGACTAGTTAACTTCTTAACCCCCATTTTGGGCCTAAAGCAGGGGTCATCAACCTCAGTCCTGGAGGGCCGGTGTCCTGCAGAGTTTAGCTCCAACCCTAATCAAACGCACATGAAGCAGCTAATCAAGGTCTTATTAGGTATACTCCACTTCCAGGCAGGTGTGTTGAGGAAAGTTGGAGCAAAACACCAGGACTGAGTTTGATGAGCCCTGGCCTAAAGCAACGTCCGAAACCATGGGCTATCACGGTTTGCGTTTGATTCTTTAAGTAAGCCAGGCAATTTGGAAAAAGTCACCTATACAGTTACTAATTGTATTTATTGCACGCAAACACATTTTTGATTCAAAAGGAGCCTTTATCAAAATGTTAACTAATTTGAGGGGAGATCGATCAATGTTAACTAATATTAGTAGGCCTAAATGTGAGGCATGAGGAGAGTGAGTGTGGACATGCTGTCCTGGGACAAGATGTGGATTTAATCAGGTCAGTAGACTTTTGGACCAAGTGTATTTTGTTCACTGTAAATGAAAACACGGGTTTTGTCTTGGTGAGTCATTTTAGTATTGCTATGGTAAATGGCTCCATCTGCTGGTTATTAATAACATGCAGTTTTGTCTTCACCAATGCGTTTTTATTTTTTGGGTGAAGAGCTGTATTTCGTTAATTGTTGCAATTGGTCACTGGCCACAAGGAGGCGCCATAATAAAAGGATTCAGAAAAAAACAGATGACCGATCAATCGATCTTCTAGTGCATTTTTTGTTGTGGTGTAGATCAGAATTCAGGAACGTTTGGTTAGCTGCTCGATCCGGACTCACTTTGACTTTTGTTTAGTTTTTATTAAAATATGAGGTTATTTTTGTCATGCATATTAGCAGTTTAAATGCCCCTACATTTTTTCCACTCTTAGACTCCAAATATTGCACAGGTGTTTGTAAAATTAATTTGGACTGTTGATAATACCAAGTACAGGCTAATTTATCCTACTCTGCGCAAGATTCTTGAAATACACAACGCAATTAAGAAAAGGCTGGAGTATCTTTGCAAGAGCCGTTTGATTTCACTGCGGGTTTGAAGGCTGTAATTAATTTTCTGAAAGGACATGACGTCTGTTCAGATCAAAAGCTGTCCATCTTTGCTTACAAATCCCCTCTTAAAACGCCACCCAGTCGTTGTGTACACGAGAACGCTAATTTAAAGTTAAATCTGTAGAGATGTAATTGTATTGTGTCGCGTGTCATATTTCCGGAAATGTAATATCCTAATTTGAAACGTGTGAATCGTCTATATTTATATTTCGTAGAATTGCACATTTCTCTCTTGCGTTACTGTATGATCCCGAGTATTACTGTGAATTCAAATGGTTTTTAGTAATTTTGCTTAGGAATTACTTTCTTGTCTAAAATCTAAACTAATTTAACCACGACCAGAAGTCACATTTTGTTTTAAATTGTGTTTTTGTATAGATAGAATAATTAATGCTTGTTTGGTTTTGTAAGCTTTACAAATGATTACATACTAATATT
>JAUCMU010000097.1:24342769-24357263 GCA_032275025.1 Enteromius treurensis
GCTGTAATTCTGCCATAGAGATACACTATAAACGGAGAAGAAGACTTTGAGCATGCGCATAACCTTGCGCGCTGTATGCGAACCAAGCAGAAGAAGACGAAGTTGGCGAATGACGCAGGCGACACCTGATTAGATGACATCATCGTTTCACAAAATATACGGATTAGCTCTACACATGAAACCGCTGGGGTGTCGTTTTCAGATTTATCCACTTTGGGACCCGATTTAAAAAAATAGCGGTTTCAGTCACCTAAAATGTCGGATCCGTGTGGACGAAATGCCAATACGATAAAAAATGTATACGTCTACAGCGAAACGCGTCTCCGTGTGGACAGGCCCCTAGAGTCAGAGTTACTTTGTTCACATTCCTTCAAGCAATAGGCCAATCTCATCAGTTGGTTGTCATGGAATCAGAGACCTGATTTGCCTTCCTTTGGTGTTAACTGTCGGACGGGGGATGGTTCCACCAAGCATACAAGGTGCAACTTGAGTTGCCCTAGGGGCTTGGAAAGCAGTATTAAAGATTATTTGTTAAACTGATTGGTTCAAATGCTACAATATTTTGGGAGTTGAATTATTTCTTTCTTTCTTTCATGAGATGGAAACAACAATATGAATAAATTACAGCTAAATGAAATGTCCCTTAGAAAATATAATTAATGAGTATATTTAACTGTACTCTACCTTAGTACACATCTAGATGGACTCCTGATTGTTTCCAGGGTAAGAACAGTAAGCCATGATATCTTTGATGTGTCATCATGACATTCATGCTCCAGTATTGTTAGTCATTCTGCAATTACATACATCATTATGCAGATATATTTGATGACTAAACACTGCACAAGATTTGTAAGATCAAGATCTTGTAGAATACTGTTAGATCTACATATTGTGCAACCTGAACACCTCGTTTAACTTCCTAATTTCTTCTCCCAGTAAACATCTCAGTAATCTCTCCACACCTGCGTGTACACGCTGTACGAATTCAAACTCATTATCTGAGTGTACCGCAGTGAGACTGTAACCTATAGAGCAATCATTATCCTGGAACGCAAGTGTTCGCACAATGTGACTGGCACATATGCTAATTTAACGAAAGCCACCCTCTGTTATTTCCTCATTTAAATACGCCTAACACAAAATCTGCTTTTCAACACATGCTAGTGTTAACTTTGTTCCCTTTGCAATGAAACTTGTGATAACTTTCAATCCTGCTTGCAGAAACTGATAAAGCTATCAATGTACGTGTGTTTTGACTGCATGCTCAGTAAGATTGTGAGATAAAAATTCCATTAGGTTCCATTCCATTTAGTTAAAAAAGAACATCAGTGTAAAAATGAACAACAAATTTTCATCAGATTTCAAGTGAATGTGTACATATATGCATGTGGCAAGTTTTTCATTTCCAGTTGAGACATTCGAGAGAATTCTCTGCTTCCAACCTACAGTAGTAACAATTGCTGGAGCAGGTCTTTTGTGCTCCAGCATTACAATGCTACTGTGCACAAAGCGGGGTCCATAAGTAGTGTGTGCCTGTGCACTTGAATGTATAATTACATTGTATAACACATTTGTAACAATCTTTTGGTTACATAAGTAGCTGTGTAACAGACTTGGCCTTTAAAAAATGTGTAACAGTAGCTCTCTGTTATATCTACATAATTACAAACTGTTCCACGACTTACATTGTAAGTACATATTACTTTATGTAAGTACAATGGCTACTACTAAGTACTTACTAGGTAATTACTCTGTATTATTTACATCTTAAAATAAAGTGTTACAGAGGTTTCTTATGCTCTTCTTATGGATGCATTTATTTATCATTCATATTTAAATAAATAAATAAATACACATCACTATTACGAAACATTTTTTGCAACATAAAATAATTAATTTCTATTTTTTATATACTTTTTTTATGTGATGCAAAGCTGTCTTAAGTGTCACACAATCCTTCGGAAATCACTCTAATATGTTTTTTTTTTTTTTTTCTTTCTTTCTGTAATTAATTAGCAAAGCGGTTTCCAACATTCATAATAAATTATCATGATTTCTAAAGGATTATGTGACACTGAAAACTGTAAAAAATGGCTGAAGTAACAGCTGATAAAACTTCAGCTTTGCATCATAGGAATAATATATATATTTTAAAGTATTTTAAAACAGAAAACATCTAAAATTGTAATTCAATTTCAAAATGTAATCTTTTTTTAAGTCAGATAATCAAATTGTCATGTGTTGGTCCATGGGCTGTCTGTGTTTTTGTTTTCATTCTGTCTCTTACGTGTTTTTGGTTCTCCTCCAGCTGTGTCTTTTAGGTATTCTGTATTGTGTCTTGATTATGTTTGTATTTAAACCGTGCCTTTTGTAGTTTTCAGTGTCGGTCGTTAATTGTACAGGGATTGTCTTGCACGTTCGTCAGCTTTCTTGTTTACATCATTAATGTACAGCTGAATAGCGAGTCGTCTCATGACACAGATTATTATGATTATTGTATTTACTTCTAATATTATTTTAATCCCAGTAGGAGACTGTTAATAAAAAGTTAAAAATGTAACTTTAACTGCGGTTAATGTGCAATCCTGTAATTGAGCTTCATTGGACTAACTGAAATGCAACATATTGGTCTATTATATTGGTCAACTGCAAGAGACCATCAGAACTTTACATGCACTGCACAAATAAAACAGATAGATTTTTTAGATATTTTCATGCAGTACGTTCATCCACAGGACTATTAAAGGTAACGGTGCTTGTAGGGTCTCATAAATTGGCCTTTATTAGCTGCTCACTGGAGTAACAAACATCTGCATGCGATTCACTCTGTGCTACACAGGAATCAATAAAGCATATAAAAGCTGAAGTCTCTCATTCTTTCATGGTTGCCCTTTAGCTTGAATGGTTCATAAAATGAGCTGATCAAAGAAAACTTGAAGCAGATTTGTAGTTTTACACAGCACACTGCTTTTACTGTGCTTTGCTAATAATGCTGAAGCCGCTATCAGAGAAAACAATGACAGCGATCAGAGGTGAACATCAAACATTTACACAACACAGAGAATATAATGGCAATATCTAGATCAAAGCGTTTCAAGAACAGTGGCTTTGCATCTTTGCATGAAAAAAGACAGCAGCATAAAAAAGTTTTCAAGCTTGAACTTAAACACAAATGTCACTGCCATCTACAAAAATGCTACAGAAGCCAAACTCATTAGGTAGCATTAGCGTGCTGTCTTTACTTGCCCACTTATTGCAATATGTTATATTTTATTGCAGTTGAAATTTTTATTTAATTGATTGAAAATGTATTAATTTAATTTAATTTAATTTAATTTAATTTAATTTAATTTAATTTAATTTAATTTAATTTTATTTTATTTTTTATTTTTTTAATGGACTCATATTTTTGCAGGAAGTTATGTTATATATAAAGCAAAGGTCTGGAAGTGCTCAGCTTATCCACTGAAATTCTAAAATTGCCTGGAAAATATTCAAAATATGAGTAGCACATGTTTTGGAAATACAAACATAGTAGAGTGTGTTCTATGGTCACCAATAATATTTGTAAACCTCCTCTACTGGCAGTTTGGTCCACTCTTTTACAAACTGGTTCAATTCTCTGCGATTTGAAGGGTGCCCTCCACTGACTGCTGTTTTCTGATCTCTTCATTGATATTCAATGGAATATAAATCGGGCCACTTCTGAGCACTCCAGTGTTTGTTCTTCAGACCATCTCTAGGTATTTTCAAGCTCGAGGTCAATGTTTTGCTTGAATATAACCTTTAATGGAGACACCACACTGCATGATGCCAAGGTCATCTCCTGATGATGCACTGCTCTTATTCAAGACACTCTGAAAACTAATTTTACATGCTCTAGAAGAAACATCTGATCACAACCTTGTTTCTAGGGCAAATTCTTCATTGTTCATACATGTTTACTAGTAATAATATCTACTGTATTAAAGGTTTTTCTCAGATCATTACGTGGAATAAATAAAATGCCTATTTAATTGTGGAAGCTTGTTTCCAGCAGATGATTAATAATAATAATAACAACAACGTCTGACTGTTTTTGTGTGATATATTACAAATTAAGTATGTCAAGGTTTTTTTTTTTTGTGAGTTTATGAAAAAATTCAGAAGAGATCAGAATTATGAAATAAAAAATTCCAAATTACTTTTAAAAATTATTATTATATTATTATTATTATTATTATTTGGCAGAAACAGGCTTCCACATTGAGTTGATCAAAAGTGATTTTTTTTTTTTTTTTTTTTTTACAAACTTAAGAAATATTTATATTTCAAAGAAAAGTTTTTCTTTTAAACATTTTTGTTAATATCATACAGACCCTTAAATTGGTATTAATAGTTGTGCAGAATTGAACACTCAACAGTGTTAAAGGTGTTAAAAAGGAAGGCCCATTGTATAGTAAAAAACAAATGTTTTTCTAAGAAATGTGACGAACGTGAAAAGAGAATACAACAAAATGCCAGTCGTGAATTAGAAGCACAAACTGAGGATTTGTGAAGGAAAATGTAGGGGGATTTCGATGTAAAAAGCAAGAGGAGACTGGTTTTCCTTTGCTCCTTCATTTCCCAGAGACACGCGAGTGACGCATACGTCCTACGACATCCAGCGGGGCAGCTTCCGGTCACCACGGAAAAGGAACTGCCTATCCAAGCTTTAAATGGTGAAGTTGTAGCAAACAAAACCTTTTCAACAGTGTGCATGGCAACAACAAGAAAAAAGTGTGTGCCAATATGGTAGGCTGTAAGCATTACTGACCATCAGTTTTGATAAATGCTTCTGAACTGCAAAAGCACAACCTAAATCATCCACCTCAGTCATCTCTCATCTTCTGAACGGAGGATCAAACCTGAGATAGCAAACAAGTGAGCGTGAACAGAGGCTGAGAGACAGCTCGCTGGCGGAAGAGCACTGCTCAACACCTTCAATCTGTCACCGCCTTGACAGAATTACAGTTAATGATGCTCATTGAAAATGCCAGCGCTCCTCTGGCCGCTCGCAAACATGCAGACGGATACACCTTGTTTTCGTGAAGAGGATGGATGCTCAATTCTATCAGCTCCAGTTCTGTTCTCCCATGTCTGAATGATGTCAGTCGGTGTGTGTGACTCTAGAGGACGATTGAGGATAAATGTGAAGGTATGTGTGAAATGTCTTCCGGAAAACACACTCGACTGGAGATGATGTCTTGTAGTTGTAGATGCGTATTATTGTCCAGGGACTTATTTTACACTTGACTGTTGAACTCTGCTGAAGAAGTTCAACGGCTCAAGCAAAAACCACAATACTGTTTTTTTTTTTTTTTTTCAGAACCATTGGATTGTCACATAAGCACAAATCAAGAGAATATAAACTTCCGTGATTTTTAGCAGATTTAGTTTCAGCACAGAGCATGAACGGTCACATGAAAGAAAACGGACTGGCTGTATTACGCTATTATATTTATTCAGCTAATATCTCAATAGAGACAGCTAAACTCCAGCTAACATATTTGCATGCGTTTAAGCTCATCTGCGCTTTTTCCAAAATGTAGAGTGAAGCGTGTATGAATGGTTGCCAGGTTGAGAAAATTATGTAAAACACTAGGCAGAAAATGTATCCATTTAAGCGATAAGCTCTAGGGCATTTAAACTCTTGAAATCTGGCAACCTCAACTATGAAAACTCGTGGAGGCTTTTTACCAGCGCAAGATAAAGCAAATGCTTTAAAGTATCAAAGTCAGTTTTGTTGACAACAAGCTTCTTTTTGTGAGAGTGTTTGTTTGGTAGAGACAGAGAATAAGAGAGACAGTGTGTGATGTCTCAAGATACTGAAAGTAATTTTGGAAAAATCAATCAAATTGTCATTTTTATCGTGTTTAAAATGTCTTTTGCAGTGGTAGGCTGTGTGGTTCTTTGAAAAAACTGAATCAAACTAGACTTCTGTGGTTATAGAAAATAAACCTTAAAAGTCTGGATGAATGGATGGATGGATGGATGGATGAATAGATAGTAGGGGTGACAAGATACACAGATGTCAGATGTGCAGTATGTACTTTGGTACGCGAGTCACGGTTTCATATGATGTTGGTACTACAGGGAGAACAGAAACAGAAAGAAAAAAAATATATACATACATAGATGCACCGAACCGAGATGTTCGAACCTGGCAGAATCTGATTTTGCTAAGTTCGACATGTTCCTGCATCAACATCTTTGTTTAGCCAATCACAATTTTTGTGAAGTTTAGGCTCAAAAACAGTGTCATTCATCTATCATTTCCTTTGATTTTAGGCATTACTCATGGGTAAGGTTAGGTTTAGGTGTAGAGACATGGTCAAGACAAAAGTTTTGGATTAAAATGTTGTTCCAGGGTCAACTAAATATGTTGACCTATGAACGCGTCGAACTTAGCAAATTCAGGACGTGCCCATACCATGACGATTCAGTATGAATACATGTATCGTGCCACCCCTAATAGATACAGTAGATATCCATAGATGTACAGTAATACTATTATTGCTGTTATTTTCATTATTAGACGTCAACTTAAAAACATAAGATCAGTTGCTGCATTATTTATTTATTTTTCTCTTTTCATTTTTACTTTCAAGTTTTACACCATATCAACATATCAGTCCAAAATCTCTCATAAGTGTCCCGTCAGGCTGAGATGCGGTGAATGCGAATGCCATAACATCTGATTGACATAATTTTCATGCTCATCAAATCATTTAGTGACCCTCTTGCCCTAGGGATGTGAGCACTGAGACCTTCATTATTTTAAGGCAATGCATTTGAATGCATGTCCTCAACTTATTAGGGTATGGACTGCATACACCCATCTGTGAGGAAAGAGAGAATGCTTTCTGACTGAAAATGCACAACAGGAGAAAATGATGTTTATATATTTTGCCAAGTGTAAACTGCGGTTTGGTTCTGATGCAATAACGAATATCGAGCTGCTTGTCTTTATTTTTCTCCTCTCTCTGCTGCTCATGGAAAGCTTGTGGATGCAGTTTTGAGTGCAATATAAAAATTGAGTGTGAATTTACAGTATTTTTCCTGGCTAGCAGTTGATGTACTATCACAGTCATTTTTAAACTGGCGCTTACACAACTTTTACAATTAAATTACAAATGTCCAGTGAGGAGGAGCAGAAAGAGATGCAACAAGCCCTTTTTATATTGCAAATATGTTTATATGTACAGCCATGTTGTGAACAATAATTTGAGGAATAAATAAGTAAACAAACAAACAAATACATATTAAAACAGAGTATTTAAGCATTTATTTATTACATTAATTTTACATAAAAAAATCTAAATAAATAAATAGAATTGCATTTAAGCATGTTGTGTCTCTTATTATTTATTTATTTAATATTTTTGAGAACCGTTGCTTTCAAGGGTTCTGCTCTCATTCTCATTCTAAGAACAATTGTCTTCCAGAGCACCGGTGCATGATGAATCCATTGCATTTGTATGCAAAATGCAAGAAAGTGTAAAACTGCATGCACTCAAGAGATATGCATCCAGTGAAAGCAACTAAAGTTGTGAGTGAGTTGTGATTTTGTGCAGATGTGTGTATGTTCTGTACTCACCATGACGGAGATGTGCAGCAGGTGCATGTGTTCGTGCAGGACGCGTGGTGGTTCCCGGACTGTGGGCTGCGTGACCTGCGATTGCTGCTCGGAGCTGCTTATGGACACGTGGAAGTACAGTGTCCCGTTCTCCAGCCACTGCTGCTTCCAGTGCACCTGTGAGATGTCCGGCCCCGTACCAGACATTTCTACAAGACACAGACAAAATTGGAATAATTAAGATTTTTGCAAGAAGTCTCCTTCACTCAACCAAGTATGCACATTATTTGAAAAATGATAATCATGTGAAACAGTACCATGTAAAATAATAATTTTCCATTTTAATATAAATCATTCTAATATGTTTATTTGGTACTCAATTAGGCTCTGATAGCAAACTCTGACATCAAATGCATTGGAATTATGACATCCTGACCAAGACATACATTTTTCCCAACTTCAAACAGATTTTCCAAGCATCAAACCGCAGATAAAGAAGTTTTCTTTATACCTTCACTCTTTTGATTTATCTAACTGTTCTTGACGTCTTCAAAATAAAGGTGACATTGCTTGAAAACAGAGACTCTGACTTCAATCAGAAGAGCGGTACCTCTAACTTTCTGATATCTGACAAGTTTCAAGTGTTTATAAGTGCATTGAAGTCCTCAAAGTTACTGATATAACTACAAACTCAAAACACTGATTCAAACAAACTGCGGTGAAAAGGGGCTAAGTTCTTCTTGAAGAAACAAACTGAGAATGACTAAATCTAAAATATATCAATTTTATATACAGCGAGTACGGAAAGTATTCAGACACCCCCTTACATTTTTCACCCTTTGTTATATTGCAGCCATTTGCTAAAATCATTATTTATTTATTTTCCTCATTAATGAACACACAGCACCCCGTATTGACGGAAAAACACAGAATTGATGACATTTTTGAAAATGTATTAAAAAAAAAAAACTAAAATATATAATGGTCCTAAGTATTCAGAGCCTTTGCTGTGACACTCATATATTTAACTCAGGTGCTGTCCATTTCTTCTGATCATGCTTGAAATGGTTCTACATCTTCATTCGAGTCTAGCTGTGTTTGATTATACTGTTTGTAGTTGATTAGGAAAGCCACATACCTGTCTATATAAGACCTAACAGCTCACCATGCATGTCAGAGCAAATCAGAATCATGAGGTCAAAGGAACTGCCTGAAGAGTTCAGAGACAGGATTGTGGCAAGGCACAGATCTGGCCAAGGTTACAAAAAAAGTTCTGCTTATGTTCCTAAGAGCACAGTGGCCTCCATAATCCTTAAATGGATGATGTTTGGGACGACCAGAACCCTTCCTTTTATCAGACAACGATTCGATCACTGTTCTGATTCATCCCGTCTTATGACAACAGAAACACTAAGATAAATCAATAAAAACATTTATTGAGAATTTGGCTGCATCAGACTACAGTATGTGGACACATTAGGCTATGTGTAGCCTAAACAGGTAAGTGTCAGTAAATATAATAAGTAATATAATAATGTATTCTTCTGACTACTTCTTGTATCTCAACTTTAAATGAGCAAAGGGTCTGAATACTTAGGACCATGTGATATTTCAGTTTTTCTTGTTAATAAATCTGCTTAAATGTCAACAAATCTGTGTTTTTCTGTTAATAAGGTGTGTACATTAATGATAAAAAAAAAAGAAAAAAAAAAGATTTTAGCAAATGTCTGCAATATAGTGAAAATATAAGGGGGGCTGAATACTTTCCGTACCCAATGTTTATATATATAAAATCATAAACTTTTTAATTATTCCTCATGACTTTTGCTCACCTCATCCTCAGTAAATAAACGGGCTCTTAAATCAGTCAATCTGGTAGAAATGATAATAAATCACGGTTCGTGAGCACCTCTGGATTGATTTTCAATCATTTTTGATTCCAAATCATTATCAGAGATCTGCTTCACCGACTTCAGTCCTCAGAGCATCATCAGAAACCTCCAGCATATATCATTGTACACCTATGCACTGAGATTGAAAACCGCTCTAGTGATATTATTTGGGGAGGAATCAAGTCCTTGAAGGGTGCAAACGAAGGCAGCGTGAGCGATCTGACTCCGACGTTGATGAAATGTGGCCAGATAGTGATCAGATATGTGGGATGGGTTTCCATTGACTCAGGTTTGCGGTTTGACCGCTCAGAGTGACCTCAGGAGCAATAAGCTGGATATTTTTAAAGGAGCTGCAGAAGTGCGGCAACGCTGTTTCACCAGTAACAAGGAGCAGGAAATTGATCCAGGAAGAGTACAGAGTGGCCGGAATGCTGAGAACGGGACATTCGGATCTCATGAAGCTCCTGACCTTTAACAAAATTGCCGGATGTCCAGAGGAAGATGTTACTGCTATGAGATCTCTCTTTCAGATCCCTGGAGAGATCAGAGTGTTTGAAGTTATTCAGAACAAATATGGAGACGTTTCCAATATACTCATAATGGTTATACTGTATTACAAAACACTTGCATTAAATTTGAAAGCATGCTCTTATTTTCAGTTCATTTCAGTCAGATGATCAGCTGACACTAATACGCATTTATTTCCTTATTCAAAAAGTTGAGTTTTTTTGTGGAAAACTCTAAAAGCACCTTTTCAGCATTTTTGGGCTCAATGGACAGGCAGAGAGAAACTGCTGAGCATTGTATTACAGATCTGTAGCATGTGAAACTTGTTCTCAGATTTTAATCAGCTGTCCTTAAATAAAACAACGAAGAGCAGCGAGCAAGTAATCGACCGTGACATGGAACAGATCCTTTATAATAAAAACACGTCCTGTTTTACAGACTCACGCTTATGATAAGCAACCCTCCAGCCAACCATTCATAGGAAATAAACATAAAAAGACAAGTGGTCAAGTGAATATTAGCAGCAGCGTTGCACAGCTATATCAGATGACACTGTCAGCTTCAATTAGCTTAAAAACTCGTTTTCCAGGCAGCAAGCCAAAAGTTTCAAGCTATTTAGATCAATTTGGAGTGGATTACCATTGCTACTCCAAGTTGAATATATTTGAACAAATTACATACTTTAAATATTTATGGTCTGACTGAACTGAACAGGAAGTACTTGGTATGTTTGGTGTGTTTTAATTAGTCCATATATGAGGGTTATTTAAATCTGGATCCATTCTGATTAACAGCGAAGAAAGAAGCCAAGCTATTATCACTGTGGTATTATTAAGACAACTACAAGACTAGCTATGAGGATGCTGCCAAAAACTGAATGCACTTTTTAAAAATTAGCATTCCTGCAAACACTCTTATGGTAATAGAGCTTGACTCGATAATGCTTGATTGCAAAGTAAAGTAATTGTCCTCTGGCATATTTATCTCCCTGCAAAGAGTTGCATGCCCTTAAATGTAACATTCACCAATATGATTTAGGATAACATAAGTCTCATGTGGAGCGTGTCCCTTTTACATTATGATTATACACACACTCATTTTAAGTAAACAGTCTCATTCCATTGTCTAAGTGTTTTTTAGGTTTAGGTAGTCAGTCTCAGCAATGTTAGTCTCAGCCTCAGACGTCACGTCCACGGAGCGTTGGCTGAACGTCTTATGCATATGGTACACTTTTCTGGAAACACTTCAGCAGTGTCAAAGTGGTCATCTGATTGGTTGAATTTTTGCGGATTTCCGGGGAGCGCAAATGTGCCGCGTTTATTTTCGGTCCGCCGAAAACAAAACGCAGACGTGTAATTGTGGAAAAAAACCCTGTCGTGTTTACATGAGTGACAATAAGCATTTATTAAGATCAGTTAAACGTTGGATTCTCAAAAGTATGCGATCCAATTTTACTAGTTGTGCGTCTCCTCCTATCTATTATGGAAGATCAAGTGAAGTACCTAACTCAGAAGGGGATCATCCACGTTTGCGGGGAAACATGAAACAACAGACGCTGACATCGCAGCTGGCCGATTCAGTCTTGTGTTCGGTTCTCAAGAATTGCTCGTGGGTGTTAAAAAAGTGGAGGGATAAGCTTCAAACAGATATTTACCGCGAGCGTCTCATCGGGATTTTATCCTGACTGACTTGGTGCACACCGTTCTGTTGTTGTGGGGACATTTCCATGCCCCGAAACGTGACGCTGAACGAAACAAACTGTGATTGGTTGTTTGACATGTCAGTCAAACGGCCTTGTGGGCGGGCCTTGCCAAAGAAAGCGGCTATGAACACGAGACTATTTACAGACTGACAAATAAGGTATTTACGACCTGATTTATCGTTTTATTAGGGGTCATAAAAACCGTCCAATAAACCGTACACCTGTTTCTGCATCCGGACTGTACACTTCTAAATACATCCAGTCAAAAATTCCGGAATGTTAATGAGTTGTGGTATTTATTACAGCTGTTGTAGAAACAAGACCAAGTCGTAGAAATTTATCACTCTTTATTCTTATTAAATATATTCTGCTTGTGGACTGTTGTCTGCTTGGTGTGACTTCTGCTGTCTGAACTGAGGCCCTTCTCCGCAGGGGTCTGTGTCTGTTTGAGACCCCCTCCTCCACACTCCTCCTCTGTTGGCCGGCTAGAGATGCTATCTGAAATAACCAGAGAGAACACAGAATAAAGGTAAATAAACTGAATAAAAGTTTTAAGAGTAGGTGCAAATAACAATAAGCAGTGAATTAAATTTAACAGATGAACATTTAAAACAACCGTTTTTACTCACACTGTTTGCAGTCTATAAATGAAGTCTTTTTTAAAACCATTGAAATACATTACGATTTTAAAGCACGATTTAAAGGGTGCTATCTAAAATCTCTAGAACGCAAGAAATTAATCTGAATTAGAAGCCTGTTTCATAAACAGCCCGCTTCTTGATGAAATCAAATACTTATTAAGAATACAGACATTGACCGAGCGACGAATCTAGCTGTGTGTGTGTCTGTGCTTAAACGTGTGAGCGATGCTAGCGCTTAGCTAACCTTACCCTCTGACCCGCTTTTAAATACCCAGTATTTAAACCAAAAGTAAAATGGGGTTTACCATACTCTCACCATACTCTTCAGCAGCTGAAGTCACACCCATAAGATCTGATCTCTTCTCATTTTATTAATAAACATCATAAATACCTATTAGGACTTGGTTTTCTTTTTCAGCTGATACACTCATTTACACCCCGGAGGTACATTTTATGGCAGGATGTGGGGGTGGGGTGTACGGTCCGGATGTAAACTTTTGACTCTCGCGATAAGTCATAGCATTTATACAAAGGAGCCGTATGCAGTTTGAAGGGTAATGGAAACGCGGCTCATGTGACTAAAACACAAATGGGACCGATTCAAGCTGACCAATCAGCAGATTACAGCTTCACTAACTGTACTAAAGGTGTACTACAGGCCTTAATTGCTATCAGCACTTCTGTGTTTTTAGGAATGCCAAATGGCCCTTTTGTTACGCAGAAGTCTTTGAGCATCTTTAACCTCACAGGTTCAACAGTCTTTATGACCGTTTGTCCAGAAAGTCTGGTAGTGATTCACAGGAACCTGTCCTTATCCCAATTTTAGTCTTCTGCTTGATGTTGGATGAACCCGTTGACACATCAAAAATGATTTGTATTATTGATGTGTCAATTTTTTCATCCAAAATGGTCATTTTGTAGATCAATGTTTTGTTTCCTTTATCATTCAGACAATGTTTTTAATTATTACCAGCAATGTGAAGGTGAATTAAAATGCAAATTGGAATCTGATTCAACAAAACCTGCTTGTTTCACTTGTTTCCACAGGGTTTTTATGGATTGAGGAAAGGGCACGTGGACAAGAAGGTGAGAATCTACAAAGAGTCTATACACTTTTGTCTGTTAAATGGGCAGATATAGAATTACTTAGAAATTTAGCCCTGTAATAAAGATCTGATGCAGTTTGAAACACAGTTGTACAGCCGTGTTAGTTATAGTTCCCTAATACCATATTGACCAAAGTCAACTGGAGGGATGTACATTTCGGTTATTTCTTCAAACCGACAATCAACGCACCTTCAGCGATTATTAACAATAAGACTATTTTAAATTAGAATTGAATTAAATTAGAAAGGATAGGCATTAATTATGAATTTATAAGTCTTTGCACACCACAGTCAATAAATATTAAGCCAAAAGAAAATCGTGCTACGCGCCCTTTCAGGATTTTTATTTTCCAGAGAATGCAGCAGTATGGGGCAAACCTAGTCAGTCATCAACTTCCCAAGGATATGGTCCTGAATTGGCTCTTGATGGATTGTTATACAGCTGGACCCACACTTACAAAGAAACCAACCCATGGTGGAGAGTGGATCTACTGAAAGTATACAGAGTGAACAGAGTGACCATCACTAATAGAGATAGCAATCAAATGAGGATTAACGGAGCGATGATTCGTATCGGGAACTTTCTTGACATCTACAACAACACCATGTGAGGATTTCTTTCTTTTGATTGGATTTCTGTGGCTGAAGTGAAGAATGAACAATAATGGATAATAGATGATCTTTCTGTCTGTAGATGTGCTGTGATTTCTGATCTTGGAGCCAGCGCCACAATCACTTTCTCATGCGGTGGGATGGTGGGACGTTATGTGGTTGTTCATATTCCTGGAAGTTCGAAGATTCTTAGTATTGTTGAAGCTGGAGTCTATGGGTATTTGGCAGGTAACTTGTTTTGTAGAGCACTTTATTTAATGTAATAAATACTTTCTTTTAGAAACTTTCTTTAAACTCATAGTTCATCAGAAATCACCCTCAAACCTGTATGACAATATTCATGCTTAACTGGCATCTTATCAGTGGCGATTTCTTTAAGACTGCAAGGGAAGCTCAGCTTCCCCTATAATGTCACAAAAGTAATGGTCAAATGA
>JAUCMU010000097.1:24365533-24387983 GCA_032275025.1 Enteromius treurensis
GGTGTGAAAACACAGAAACCGACCGATGTCTAACAGAGGATACCAGACATGATATATATATATATATATATATATATATATACTTATTCCTGATTCTGACAGGTCAGTGCAGCATATGGTCAAATAATTTTGCATAATGATGTTGAAACATAGTATGGACTAGAGTCTCAGCAAGAAGTGTATTACATTTGTACTACATCTGTACTCATCTAATTTCTCTTACATCACTCTGTGCTCTCATTTTACATTAAAAAATAACAACTCCATTCAATATTTCAAGTCCATTTATTTTTGTATTCAGTAAGCATCATGTAATAAATGGGATAATGTGCCGCCTGCCTTGCTTAAGCAAAGTAAACTCTAGGTGGATTGTACATTATGCATAACATGTTAGCAGTAAGTAATAATAAACCACTATAATATCTCTCTCCTGATTCATATGAGATGGACTTCACTGAGTGAAGGGTTATTATAGATTATGTACTCATATTTTAGCCAGAAGCAACAGTTTGAAGTGAAAAACAGCTTAATGATGGATTTGTTTCTTAGAAACAAGCAGCTTTTGGCTTCTCAAGACGTTATTTGATGGATCGGAGTGGTGTGGATTCACTGGTGAGCAAGTGATAAAATGATACATTTCTCTAAATCTGTTTCTGTGATGAAACAAACTTACCTACATCTTGGTTAGCCTGAGGATAAGAACATTTTCAGCAAATTTCATTTTTGGGTGAGCTATTCCTTTAAGTTAAAGTAAATTTGCTCAGCGGTTATTTTTCTTCAGCATAGGAATGTTGTGACTTCAACAGAGCTGTTTTATTGCTAACAAGCCCTGAAACTAAAGCAAAGAGTTTTATAATGAGACACAGCACTAGCAATTAATGTGAACAGAAATGCTTCTATAAATACCTAGCTCTTGTCTTCTGAAATGAAATCTCTGCTCACGGCTGTGTCTCACAGTCACCAGCAAACATGTGTCATTCATTTTGACGTCGTCTCAGAAAAATGACGGCGACATTGCGACTGTTTGTGTATTTGTTCGGAAACAGCCTCTGGCTCCAAACTAACTCAAACCCGCTTCAGTAAGTCAGGCAGCAGTCACACATGAAGGTGGCGTCACTTCAGGTGGGTATCAATCAGACGCTGGCATACTAACAAACAAACAGCACTGACACAAATGTGATTAGCGGCTTTTCTTCTTTTAGCTGCTCGACTCATGAAAACCATCCAAAGAAAAAAGGTTTATCTCGCATCTGATGCTCGATTTTTGATGTGATGCAGGCGGGTAAAATTTATTATTTTAGGATATTTTTAAAGCGAGCCGGAAAATAAAAATGTCAATATTTACAGTACTTTCTTAATGTGCATATCTGCTCGTATTGTGCATCATTCATCAAAGGTACATTATTCCAAAGAAACAAAACAAGCAAATCTTAGTATATATTAAATCAAAGTTGGTTTAAAACCAAAAAATGAATGAGTGAATGATTGAACAATTGAATGAATGAATGAATATCTTCAACACGCAACTGAAATTACACATTGTTCCAGTTGTACTGTATATTCGAATGTGTTTTGTGCCATCCCAAAGAGGTACAAATTCAAAAAAAAAATTTTCACAAACGTTTAAATGTTCCCTTCTGGTGGAATGACCTGCCCAACTCAATCTGAGAAGCGTAGTTATTATCTAATCTCTAAAAATCGTCTAAAACACATTTCTTCCATCTGTATTTGACCCTCCAAATCTAGCACTCCCTATTCTAATTATATTCAAAAGAAAGAAAGAAAAAACTCACCCAAACACTTTTAGAATTGCACTCTTTTCAACTGTTCACTTACTTAAAAAAAACAAAAAAACATTTTGTGTACTATTTGATTTATTTTTTTGTTATACAATTAACAAATGTAAAAATGGCCTCTAACACTAGCTTGCTCGATTCCTTTTTATGTTCTGTTTTCTTTTTATCACATAATAATAACAACAACAACAACAAAACTTGCTAAGCTCACTGAGACTTGTCATAACACTTGCATATAATTGCTCTTTTTTATTATTTGATTGCTTTGATTGTCCTTATTATGTATTTGTAAGTTATTTGGATAAAATTGTCTACTAAATGAAAGATTTAGTATCAAATTGCCACAGAGTGTCTTATTTTACTGCAGAAGACTGAATACTGAATACAGTTGAAGAAAAAATTAAATAAAATCCACTCAATTCAACGTAAACCTTGAATTATTTTTTTCTTTTCTTCCCGATTTAGTCAACCAATATTATTAAAAATAAATAAATGATTATAGCTCACTGTGTGGATCATGTACTAAAAGTCTTCATTATTAATTATGCTGAAGGATAGCAGATCTTTCCAAATTAATGTGGACTGAATTATTGTCATCACCCATTATGAGTCGGCTGGAAGTTTGGAAAAGGTTGGGTTGACTGACCAAAATGCTATTTAGGTCAGGTATGGTTTCTCATACTAGGAATTTGGGCTCTGTGTCTAACCCATCCAAGTGCACAGACACAACAGTGAGAACTGAACAATCACACACACCCATAGCAGTGGGCAGCCAGTTGCCCTGCTCAAGGGTCTCACCTCAGTCGTGGTATTGAAGGTGGAGAGAGCACAGGTTATTCACTCCCCCCACCTGCAATCCCTGCCAGACCTGGGACTCAAACCTATGACCTTTTGGGTTACAAGTCTAACTCCCAATCCATTAGGCCACGACTGATATTATTATGAACAGCAGAAAATGAATTGAACCCCTCATCGCTCTTAAAAATAATAATAATGATAAATACATATATTATAAAACAGATTATATGTGACCTTCTTTACGCTGTTCTCTTCTGCTGTGCTCTCACTGGCTGTTCTCTCATCTGTCACCAAGGTGACCCGTATTTTACATCCTATTATCACGCACTCATAAACCTCCACAACTTGCATTACGCTTTTAATGCAATCCTATTCAGAGATAATACAATTTAGCCCAGGCCTGACACAAAAAAAACTCCCTCCCTACAAGAAAATTAGCATCATTATGGAAAACAATGCCGCTGATGTTTATGGCTGAAGTTATAAATGGTTTGTCTTGCCACTATTCATGCAGGATTACAAGGGCAGGCGGCCAAAAGGGCCTAATGTATTTAAAGTGACACATTAAAAGGATAAACAGTAGCTTTATCTGCAAAGTACATTGACTTTCGTCGAAATGCAGCAAAATCCCATTAATGGAGCAGTTGGCCAAGTGATTACACATCTCAGAATCTCGTGGGGCAGAGCTACCATGTTGGAGAGTAAAGCAGGTCATAATCATACACACATTAAGATTTCTAATCCGTTGGGCAGAGCTGGGAAACCAGCTCCAGCCTAGACCTCTTTTTCAGTCCATTCGCGGATAGACACCAGACTGTCTATTGCAAATGCTTATGAGAAACCCAGAGTGACCACACATAGTTTGCAAAGTACGCATTTGTTCTTCTGTATTTACCTGACACTGACTTATCCATAGTGACTTACAGGACATTTATTACCAGTTAGATAATCACTCACAACCCTGCATGCACCTTTCACTCTTAGATTCAGGTTAAGTATTTGAATTTTGTGATTTGCAATTTAGTATTTTTTTCCTGTAACTGGCTGCATTTTTAGAAGTCATGTTCAATTTCTGGTTTACTCTGGATTCATCTGAAAACATGAACTTTAATTAAGTTATTTTGTTATAATGTACAATAAAAAAGTGATGGATTAAAAAGAATCAAAATTGGGTTATTTTTGCAACCCAGTGCTGGATAAAATGCTTAACACAGTGGGCTCTTTTAATCCAACTATTATTTTAAAATTGCTTTGGGTTAAAATGAACCCAAAGTTGAACATAAATTAAAATAAATGGAAATAGTCCCACTACTTTTATGTGTGTGCATGTTTCTATGTGGGCAGATCTACCAAACAAACCTCAATTTACAGCACAGTAGTTGTAGTAAAATAAATAAATGAGCTGACTGTCAAGTAACGCAAGCATTTGTCCAGCTGAGTACAATTCATTTTCTCTGTGTTTTGTTCATTCAGAAAAGCTGGTACATAATAATTGCTTCACCAATTCAGAAAACATCAGCAACATAAATTGTCTGCTGAGCTTCAAGTCACATACTTTGTAACCTTTGCAACGGGTTTATGTAATCAGTCCAATGACAGGATTCAGTGCACTTAAACATATTTAAAGATTGTATTTATTATTATTATTTATTTATTCAGTTCATCAAATAATCATTCAATGAACAGTTCTTAAAAGGAACATTTTTCACTGTGAATAAAAAAAATAAAAATAAATACAACTGTTAAAGTTTCTTCATGCAACTATACAGTATATTATAAACTCACAGAAACACCCTTCTGGGACTGTTAGTTGGTCTTATTTAACTCGGTCTGGGTTAATAATTGTTCCTAAAGCCTTTCTGTATCTTCAACCATTGCTTCTGGCTAAAATATAAGTCCATAATCCCTTAAAATGCTTCCTCCAGCTTTTGTCTTCACAAGAAGTTAATTGATGGACTGCAGTCGTGTGGGACAGGATTGAGAAGCGATACAGTGGGATTAAAAACTTTAATGCCATTAGAAGAACATCAGTATGCGTTCTACCCACTGTGCTGCTGCAAATATAATGTATTAGAAATAATATGATAACATCAGCACCACTGCACAGATTTACACAAGATATATTGTCATGGAATTTCCTTTTACTTGGCTTCAGTGGAAAGCATCATTATGTGATCTGTATCAGTGAAATCAAGACAAATCTGCTCGATCTCTGCCAGGAGCTGGAAACAACAGACTTCCAGCAGACGCACTGCTTTCTCCTGTTCAGAAGGAAAGAGGGCCATATGGTGCCCGGAGGGGCCACAGCGAAACCGTGTGCTTCCTCTGACAGGATAGACACATGGAGCGGCATCACTCTCCATCCAAACACACGTACTCACACTTGCCCCGCATTTATCAATATCACTACGACAGGGATGGGAACGATTGCCAGGCTGTTGTGAAGGCAGCAAGGCAGTAGTTGTTTACACATGTGCTTCATGCGGTATAATCTAAATTAATTGATTTAATGTATATATATATATACATATATATATATACAGGGTTCAAAATTAACTTTTTTGATTACCAGGTAACTTTCTGAAGTTACCAGCCAATCAGAATTTCCATTAGACAAATTTTTACATGGTGAAAATAAGAGATTATGAATGCCACTGAATGAAAATTTGATCATTTTATTAACAGTGCATGAAAAACACACAGAAAGTGCAATTTTAAAAATGCCCTTGCTGCGTTTCTAAACCTTTATAAGCATTCTTGACATCTATGGGAGGGTCAGAGTCCCCCCGGAATGCATCAGAAATCTCAGAAAAGTTTTACAGGTTTGGAATGACATAAGGTTGAGTGATTAATGACAGAATTAAAATTTTGGGGTAAACTATCCCTTTAACCTCTTACGACCCTAATAAATAAAAATAAAAAATAAATAAAGTTTTTTTGATGCCTTTACATAGTTCAGAGCATTGAAAATAATTGAAAATAAGTCAACAAATCAGTAAATGAATAAAATATTTTAAAATATTTTATCCATTATTTATGCTATGTTATCGGTACTTCATTTCTTAAAATACATAAATAAAAATGCATGAATGAACATGCAAAGAGAAAAGCAATTGATTTTTAAAATCACCAATACATTTTTAGTTTTCAAGATAGTTTATTTTTTATTTTTATTTATTTATTTTTTACCAAACTTTATAAAGATGGTTCTGAAAATGTAATAACAGAATGATTTGATATACCATTTTTATTTCTGTAAAATGTCATAAACCGGTTTTCTCATTTTGCACAATCTAATTTGCATGTTAATGTGTTTTAGGGCAACATGTGATGAAAAAGGAAGTGTAATAACGGGAGTAATAATTGAAAAGATTATTATAATAATATGCACTATGTCATAGTTTATTTCCCTGTTCATTGTTTTTAGTCAAGGATTTTGGATACACAACCTAAAAGAAATATCAATATCAGCTGACATCAATACTGGACATCAAATTGACATTGGCATTTTGAATTGACATTGAATTTTGATCTCCAGACGTCACAACTGAAATTTGTTATATGACACTGTGTGCCTGCTGAGTAGTGCAAGCGACCCACAAAATGATTGACTTGTCTGATTTCTAAAAATGATCAGAGACCCTTTACCAGGGTTTTCTCCTTTTTTATAATGTTTTAGAAATAGCAGTCTGTATGATTATGTCTGTGAACACAAAACACAAAGACGTCATCGGAGAACAAGATATGTGGTCGAAAACTGAAAGTGAATGATAGGAACCATCAATCTCTAAGAAGGACTGTGTCAAAACAACTCAGAACTGCTCCAGCAAAAGTGGCAGCGAACCTGAAAATTCACCTCCACAAAAACCAACCACAGAGAACTTCACAAATACAACACTTATGAAAGATCTGCAGCTTCTGCAATCACAGCAGAAATGTGAAAAAGATTGAGTCGTGTTCTTAAAACCTGGACAGCACCAAGAAGAACTTTAACATTACCAAACAATCACCGGATTGACTGTGGGCAGCTTTGGAAAGAAGAGTGATACGCAGATTACCTCCTCCAACATTCAGCTGGAAACCATTCAAAAGTTATACGAATCTATTTTAAGGTTGGAAGCTATAGCACAGACAAATGTGATAAAACACCTAAATAAAAAAAGAAATATGATTGCCTGTTTCCCAAGGAGCTCACAATATTTTGCATATACTTAGATTTACAATGAAGATGTATGTATTTGCATATTAAAGTAAGAAAAGTAAGAAACGTAATGCGATGGATATTAGCTACAGTTACACATAAATGGAAATTGATAAGACTTCTGCACTCAGTAAATTATAGCACAGTTGCTGATTAATCATTTGCATATACTTTATTATATTTTAGCAATAATTCTTTCAAAACGCATTTATCTGTTCATTGTAAAAGCGATGACATTCATACAGTTAAAAATCAAACAGTGCATTGGCCTTGATCAGCTCTGGCCCATCGCCTCAGCGTCTTTAATGTCTCTTGGATAACATTTCTTTGCGGCTGCCAAATGAAGTTCATGTATAATTATAAGAGATATGACCTTGCTCAGACCAGTGTAAGGATCAATGATGCCAGCAACACAAGGAAAGCATCCAATTAAAGAGGAGCACCCACAAATTCTAAATTCATTCCCATGCAAGTGAGCACAATAGCATTTTTCATGAAAAGAATAAAAGGATATCAATATCATTTACGCAAAGACCATCACCTGTGGCAATGACCTCTGCACATTCCCATACAGAAGATGAATGTATTTCATTACGGAGCTCTTTTAGTTCCTGTAGAGCAGAGAAAACAAATGCATGTCGTTGAGATACACAGTTCATAATATCAGCAGGAGTGTTTCAATTAAACTATGCTGATTAAATCAGACTGTGGTTTATCATGTTTTCCCAAGCATATAACATTAAAAGGAATAAAAAGTATGAGCCTTTTATGCTGTGATTACCTTGAACTACTGAATGTGGACCAGTTCATGATGCGATATGATGTCTATGATAGAATAGAAACAGACTTTAATGTTTGGCATTGGAAGCATGCGGCACTACATGTTTAACATATTAAACTGCAACTCAAATATTTATTTAATATTTCAAACACATGTGAATTATCTAGACCACTCTAAAGATAGACTACTCGTGCATAAAAAGCACATTCAGCTAATTGAATTTCATTTGAATGGTACCTAGATGTCATTAGTTGCAATACCAAGCAAATCATTTTCTGCAAACGTTGCACTCACTTAAGTGTATTTTTTTAGTAAGTATAATATTTCCATCATTGCACTCAGTTTTCACAAGGGTTATGAATTTATAGTGTGACACACAGAATTATGATGCATAAAATCGAGCGCAGCTACTGTAGATGCATTTGCATTCACATACTTGAATAGAGTATGTTCCGGTCGCAAGGGTAAGACATATCAGCAATCATTATTGGAATATACTGTACTGCATCATGTAGACTGTGGCAGCAATAGATTAGTGGGTAAAAATCTGGAGTAGTAACTCAAAGCATGTTGTATTCAAGGTTTGGGAGACGTGATTAATGGACCAGAGCGATACTGGGATCCAGGTTGCCCCAGGGACGCTGTCTAGAAGTAAGTGTAAGTCGCACTTCTTAGTATAAGAAAGTGTCTGCTTAATGACACATTAAATAAAGAATACGTTATTAATGGTGCCGACTAAAGCAAGCATCGGTATTACTGGTGCTCTTCTCATACTGATTTGAACAAACTCTTGAAACTGCACATTGAACTGTTGAACGTAACTCATCCCGCTCTGTTCACATCATTTTCAATGTTTCCGTAGACAGATAATTATAGCATTTCACTAGATCTGTAATGATAAGTGTTTGCAAACCTGCCATCACAGACTCATAAAGGTTCCCAGCGGTTTTCCACCAAATACAACAAACAACAACAACAACAAGCTTTTACGAGTGAAGTATTTTAATGCATTTACTTCTGATAATAATAAAAATAATAATAATTACTATTGTAAATATTATTATTATTGGTGGTGGCGGCATTAAATTATGGAAGCCAATTTCGGTCACTGAATAAAAAAAGGTTATTGCGACTTTTAATCTCACAATTCTTAGAAAATGATAAAGCTAGAGCTTTGACTTCATATCTCAGAATTCTGCTTATATCTCACAATCGGGTGCTATAAAGTCACAATTTTGACTTTTTTTCTCAGAATTGTCAGATGTTAAGTCGCAATTATAAAAAAAAAAAAGTCTGAATTGTGTGATAAAAGTCAGATATTGTGGGTTTTAAAGTCACAATTTTGAGCGGGAAAAAAACACTGATTTGTTCTCGCAATTCTTACTTTATAACTGTAATTGCAAATTTAAATCTCACAATTCTGTGCAAATAATTCAGAATTTCAAATTTATATAATTTAATTCTGAGAAAAAAGTCAGAATTGTGAGATAAAAAGTCACAATACGCTTTTTTAATTTTTTTTATTCAATGGCGGAAACAGGCCAACGACAACAACAACAATAATAATAACAATAATTAGTAGCAGTAGAAAATAAATAATATATTTTTGAATTAATTATCATTACTCTTTCATCTAAGACAGAAAAAATACTATATTATTATTATTATAATTTGTAGTACTAGGTGTAATAATATTACATATTTTTACTTATTTTACTTATGGAATTAAAATTGTATACATTAATTGTATATATTTGTGTTGAATAACACAATTTTTTCAATGTATATCAAGAAAGTTTATTAATATGACATCACTAAATTAATATTCCTTCTTTCTTTTAAATGCAAAATAGTCTAATCAAAGTCCAACAAATAAATAAATAAATATGTTGTAGTTAGGGCCCGAGCACCGCGCTGCTTGATATGTGTGATAAATGTACTTGTCTGAAGACTAGTCAATGTTCAGTTATAGACGTAGGGTCACCAGCTGGCAGCAGTAACATAAAAGTAGTTTTTATGTATTACTTCTATATTTGCTATTTAAAATGCATATTGCTCACTGTTCATTGTCTTCCTGAAGGCACAGGAGGTGGTGAGCCTGGGTCTGAGGGCCCTTTCATCGCTACTTGCAGCTTTAATTCAACTTTTGTCTTCTTATGCTCTTTGAAATGTTTTGTTGTTTGTGTGCCGCCATTTGACCTGATTCGTGATGTCATGATGTTGATGCCAAACTCACATCAGTAAGGGTGAGTGTCATTTCCTATGCTGGTGTTTTTCTGTGTCAAGCCTCATTTCAGGTTTGTGATGTGTGCTGGATGTATGCTGTCATGACATGCCAGGGACTATTTCTCAAAAGGTTCAGTCGTCCGCTGAAGATCCTGCTGAAATGTCACCATGTATTCAGAGAGAGCAGACGCTCTTGTCTAATGGAACAGGAGCAACATACGGAATGGATTCATTGAACTGATTCCAACAAAACATTTCTAGTTTGTTCAGTCTCAGAATAAGAAAAATGTATGTATTCATTTGTAGCAGTATAGAAGAATAGAAGTGAAGACATATAATTGGTTGTTTTTCTTTACATTAAAGAAAGTATGTCTTTTACGGCAATAAAAACACATTAACACATTACATTTTAATGTTCACAGCTATTTTAACATAGCTAAAGTTTTTTCAAATTTTTTACTATTTTAACTATATCTTTGGTCAAATAAATGCAGCCTTGGTGAGCATATAGAGACTCATTAATTCTTCATTATTAAATCAAACATGCTTGCTGTAACATGTATGCTGGCAGTCGTGAGTATGTGTGTGTGTATCCGTACATTCTTAGTCCTGCTCTGCATTACAGTCAAGTCTCAAGCTTCCCCTTTTTTGAGGTCCTGAAACCGCTTACAAAAACACGCATTTCAACCTGACATGTCGTGACACAATTTAAGACACAAGAGAGCCAAAGCATTTGACATCATTGACATCAAAACCTTGCACGAAGGGTCTCGAGGCAGTGTGAGTGGGAGATTTGAGTGTTATGACAGAAGAGACATTTGTCTGGAAATAACAACTTCTTTACAGACCAGTGAATGACCACAGGACTTTCATTTAGATACAAAATTCAACCAAAAAAAAAAATAATAATAAAATAATATAATTCTCTGAAGCTGCTAAAGCAAGCCCTGCAGTGTCTCTGTTGTGCTTGCAGACTATTACAAAAGACGTCTTAGACCAGAGAGTGGATAGTCATTGCTGTTGTGATTGAACGCTTATAGTACATTACGCTTCAGTTGAAGCGCATGTTTTTTGGGGTTTTTTTTGTGTGTGTTCTGAAATCCAAGCGAAACTCACGTTTGCACAGTATGTTTTGTGTTTGTGAGACAAAGTTCCAGGTTGCAATGTCTTTCAGAGAAGCTCTGCCAGAGTGAAATACGTTCCATTCACACGGAGCAAAACATTTCAAGCTTGCCTGGAATCTAGCTGACCGATTGTCAAGTGTGTTTCTGAGTGGGAAGCCAAAGCCAAAAATTGCAAACTTTCTTTCATGCTGTTTGTCAGGGTCATATGCAGACCCTGTGATTGGTTGTGTAAAGTACCAGCAATGTCTTTAAATTAGCTTCTGTCTAATGTGAGGAACTTCCTAGGAGTCAAATACAGCTGTTTCTTTAGAGAGAATTAACAAGAAATGAAAATATATGTAATAGATGCAAGTGGATTTTGTATCTTCGGTAAAACAAAAACAAAGATTTTTAACTGAAACCATTGTAGTCTGTTAGTCATATAATGGAAGCCAATTAGCCTGGGTCTGCCCATACTTCCTTTGACGCCACATTCATTTCGCCAGCAAAGTCATTTTGGCCAAGCTGCCATTTTAGAGCATTTCTGTTCCCAAAAAAGTGGGAACCAATGAGAAACGAGCAATGGGCATCTGATGGACCTCCCAGAAGGCGTGTAGTAAGGTAGCTTGGCCAGACTGAAAGCTCCTATGAGCTTTAAAGTCACGGAAGCCAGGCTAAATGGGACTCACAGCTTTGAGAGTAAAAGAAAGGTAACTCAAGACAAAACCAAATTAAACCCTTTGGCTCGTGAAACTTTGAAACTGCAATGAAACGTGCAGTAAGGTACATAATGTTGGGGTTGCAGAAATGTATGTAGAGGCACATATTTCCAATGAGCCTGGGTTGGAAGAAACAAAGTCACCTACATATTGGATGACCTGGGGGTAAGCAGATAAGCATGACATTTTATTTTTCTGGGGGGGGTGAACTATCACAAAAAAAAATTGTGAATTTTATCAAATAACCATGTCCAAAGCAAATCAAGGCTTGCCTTCACTGTCAATGAAATTAATTGTGTTGAATGCTTTATTTGCCATGTGTATGGCAATGTTTATTGTGTTTCTCTCTGTACTGCATATTAGTTCCCAGAGAGTCTGTTAATGGCATTTTTGGTGTTGGAATAGAAAGCTGAAAACAAGAAAAATCGATGAAGGGTTCATTACCAGGCCGAGACGAAAGTAACTGATAATGATAAAATCAATTTCAATTCTTGCTTCATATTGACCAGGCACATTTCTTTGATATTATTGAGTTATGACTAAGTGGTTGAAGAGCTTCCCTCTTAAATGGACTCAATGAGTCATTGGTTTTGTTGGACGTCAGTTGATCTGTGGCAAAGCAATCGAGGGATGACAATAAAGACGAAAAATTAGACAGTGAGTCATTCCCGTCTGCAACCACAGGAGACGCTAAGATTGTGAAGGGATTCGATGTGCATGTTGTTTACCAGTAATGCATCTGCTTAACACAACATTACAACACTCACAGATTTCTTATGGGGACAAAGAAACCTAATAAAATATCTTTCTGGCCTCTCACTGGTCATTTCAACTTGGCTTTCATACATCATTATATGCTGTCTTTTGTCAGTCTATACCCACAAATCAAAGATTTGATTTTGAAGACTCAATTCTTGAAAAAGGCATGTTTTCATTTAGCTGAAAACCAAAACATTTCGATAATAAAATTTAGGTCATTACAACCCAGTCTCACAGGGAATGTAACTATTTTAGAAGGTGTTGATGTCACATGAATTTGTACAATGTGAATACTACTAGTACTACTACTACTGCTGCTGCTACTAATGCTACTACTAGTAATACTAAAAGTATAATGGAAGTATAATTTTAATGCAGTTATTGATCTTTCCAATAGAAGATGCTACCGCTACTACTACTAATACTACTATTAGTGAATTATGAAATATTTAAAGTCTTCTAAGGGTGTGTTTAAAAACAAATGACATATAGAGAAAAAACAAACAAAATTATTGTAAAAAAAATATGTCCTACTTAGTATTTTTTGTCTTTCTTAATTAACAAACAACTTTTTTTTTGATTCCAGAAAATAAGATTTTATACCTTAAGTCATTTTTTTGGTTACACTTTTTTAAGGTGCAATTCTCACTATTTAAAAACAAAAAAACAAAAAAAAAACCACATTTTATGTTTTGTGTTTGTGAGATAAAGTCCCACTTTTGTCTCAATCCATAGCCTACAAAGGTATGACTAAACTATCAATAAACTCCCAGTTTGCTGTTAATTAATAGTATGGTAGTTTTAAACTTCTGTATACTAATACACAGCCAATATGTTAATGATAGGCTTGCTAATAAGCAACTTACTTGTTACTAACTAGTTAATAGTAAGAACTGGTCCCTATTAAAGTGTTACAGCATTATCAAAACAATCACCATTACAGGTCATAAAAAATGTTGCATTACACATTTCAGGTCAATAGTTGGTGATGTCAAAATAAATAGCATTAGCAATAGCATTTTTATAGTATTCATGTAGACGATACTTTGAAACCCATCTTTAAAAGTTTGCATTTTCAGCCCCACACATACACAAAAAAAGGTTTTCCATCATGTAAATAACCCCTAAAGGCAAATGATGGGTTCATGTGAGAAGAAGGCTGAAATTTAAGTAATAATTGGCTGACTTTTATTTGTATTTTTTTCCTCATATAATCTATATATATATATATATATATATATATATATATATTTATTTATTTATGTTTTTGTTTTTTTTCAGTACAATTTAAATGTTACAGCTCTTATAAATTTAGTCACTCTGTTACTTTCTTTGCTGTGGCTTAACCATCAACCACCATTAACCAGAAGAGTCTTGACACTTATCAGTCTGCATGCTTCTCTCTTTATGTGTTTGATTTATATTTTAGTCACAAATCAGAAGCTATGCATATCAAATGCATGAATACTAAGTTTCAGTCTTTTTAATTCAATTGCCCATTGCATCAGACCGCTGATCAAAAGAAACCCACTCATGAGTGTCGCAAACACAGTGATGACTCTCTGCACATTTAAATTTAAGACTGACACATCTGTCAGCACATCCTTGGGATTGTGCTGGAAGAAGAAGCGGGTGGTGTGAGAGTCAACATGCTCGACTAACTGCAGGGAGTTAATTCATTAGCAAGCAGAGGGACAGCCATGCATGATTCATGCCATGAGTGTTTCTACTGCACAGAGCAGACAAAAACCTCATCAAATATCTGCTCTAGTGGTGGCATGTTAATCAGTCAGATTATATCAATGTAACAGCCTACAACATATCTCTACAGTAAGTTATATGAGAAAGTCACTAAATGAATTATACATTAAATAAACAGCCCACGCTTGAAAACAAAAAAAGCGGGAAAATCTGGTTTTAAAAATATTATTTTTTGCAGAACTCCAAAAATCCATATATTGTATAATAGGGATTGGGTTATATTGTTCAATTCACTGCAGTTCCCAGCTGAAATGAACACTGGAGGCAGTAAAACACCATTGACCAATAATGATTTATTTTGATTAATTTTCAATAAATGAACGCTCACATTGCACAGTGCAGTTCCTTCCACAATGCAATGTCATGAGCTCAAAACATTTTTACCATACACTGTAAAGTGTAATAAAAAATTAAGTGTAATTTTAACTGTAAAATCTTGCAATAATTAAATAAAAAACTTTTTTTATAAATTCCCGTATTATATCAATTTACAGGAAAATAAAAAATGTAAAGCAGATAACCAGACATTTATTGTAATATGACAGTATTTTACAGTTTTTTTTTATTAGTGTATAATTTACAGTCAAACTAATAATAAACTGTTGAATTTACTGATTTATGTTCATATTTTAATGTTTTTAAATTAAAGTTTTATACTGTAAAATGTGCAGTGTGTATACCTCTGCATTTTTTTTTTTATTCTGTCAACCACAGTTGCTAATTTCTATTTATTTATTTTATTTTATTTATCTTTTATTTTTTTACAGGAACTACTGTTTTACTGTTTTTGTTTTTTTTTTACAATGTACTGATTTGTAAACCTATATATCTGACATTTGTGTCACATAAACAGCCCATTGTTCCTATTCCGAACCCAATTCCAGTCCCTAGATTAAAGCCCAAGAGAACCGACCCCGATCCCAGTTCCCGAGTCTCGGCCAAGAGAGCCGATCCCGATTCCAGTTCCTGAGTATGATCATAAATCAGTCCCTATACATTCCAGTCCCTGTGTTGTGGCCAGGAGAGCCGTTCCCGAATCCAGGTCCTGAATCGCAGGCAGGGCAGCCGTTCCTGCATCCAGTTCCTGATTTTCTACCAGGAGAGCCGATTCTAATTCTCATCCCTGATTTACAGCCAGAAAAGCCGATCCCGATTCCAGTCTCTACTTTACAGCCAGGAGGGCTGGTCCCGATACCAGTCCCAGAGTTCACACTGCAAGAGCGCCCCCTTGAACTCGTGCTGCAAAAGCGCCCTCCAGAGTTCGCTGCACGAGAGAAGTCTCGTAAATCCCCACCCTCCAACCCACCAGCAACAGCATGGCCAGAGTGCTCCCCGACTCCACCTCCGGCCTCTGAAGCCAGAACTCTGCCTCGGTCCTCCGACCCTCCGGCTCCACCGTGGGCACTAGTTCCCTCCTCTCCTTTCGTTGCCCGTCCATCCACCAGCTCTACCGGGCTCTATCCTCCCTCCATCTCAACCCTTGGTCCATCCATCCCCTAAGGACTCCATTCCTTCTGCTTCGCCTCGTCCTTCCGTCCCTCAGGCTCCGTCAGGATACTCCCTTCCTCCGGAGACGACTTGGTCCTCTCTTACACAGGCTGCGCTGTGGCCTTCCGGATCCCCTCATCCGCGTTGGTCACCGGCACAACCTGTTCCGCCTTGGCCCTCCAGATCCTCGTCATCGGCCTGGCTCTTCGGCTCTCTGTCGCCCTCTGGGTCAGTCCTCTAGTGTCAACCCATATGTTCTCTGTTTTACGTCCAAGTTTATGATTAAAAGTATTGTTTGCAAGACCTTTGCTTGAGTGATCCATCAGCCACAGCCAGCACGACAGGTTTAGTGTAAGTGGTCCGTTAGACTTTTACTGTAGCCAAGTCAGAACATTGGCAGAGTAATGTCCACTTGATTCAGAGACAAAACTGAACACACTTTTTAGTGCCCACTACTAAACATTTCACAATGCAATTTTTTTTTTGCCAAAATGTCATCATAGGCAAGTGTGAGTTTCATATATATATATATATATATATATATATATATTTCTCCTCTTCCGATTAATACTTTACAAACATGTGCGTGTGTTTTGTCTTTTTTTCTTTGACAATTTTACAGTAAATCACATACGGCACATTAACAGACACATAAGTTTAGAAACACAATAGCAAAATCTCAACCGTGTGAGACATTAATATACTATTTTGGACGAAAAAATAAAAAGTGTATTCATGCAATGGCAGACAATGCAAAATGATTTATTTTACATGTCAAATAGGCATTACATTTTGTTTGATTCATGTAGTTGACAAATACAATTTGGACTTTGTCCTATGGTGTGCGATAGCAAAAATGTTGACGCATACAAATAACATGAAAACAAAATGCATCTGCATTAGAGTTACAAATAGCATAAGAAAGGTTTATCTTCAGTGTTAGAGGTTATTTATTTATTTAAGCTGTCACTACCTGTACCTAATCATATTGATTGAGGGTGTGTGTGGGGAGAGACTTTCCTCACCTCACATTTTCCAAGGCATTACATGAAAATGAGGATGTGTAGAGATCAGTACACCTTAGTCAATCTAGAACAGCAGAGGAAACTGCTATTGGAGTGTCAGGACTGAAATATAAATGACGCTGCAGTGTCTTCAATTAATTATACATGAGGTGAGAGTCTACCGCTGAGAGAAGTCATTACAGAAACCCTAAATCAAATGCATCTTATTAATACATTTTACAAATACCACATATATGTAGATTAATGGTGCATATACCATACTGTTTAACATACTGCCTATTATTAACATATTAGCTGTTGTTAGTGCATACGCAACTGTGATTGAATTGAAATGAATAAATGAATAAAATCAAATAAATAATGCTAAATATACAACTGGAAAATTAACTACAACTGAAGGTCTTACACAATTTATACTGCCTAACAGGATAATACTTTTTACTATATATCCACATTAAGACCGAACAAAAGCAAAAGTAGTAATGGTGTTTATTAACCTAATCGACGGATGCCACTAGAATAGTGCACTTATTAAGATCTTAACAGACAATATCTATGTCCAGTCAGAGCACACAGAGTGCACATATTGTCTATGACCTCGAACCACTTAAAAGTTATACATCCAGACTACAAATTAAGTAGAAACTCTTTTCTATGGTAATCGACTGCACACGTTAACTGTCATTGATGAAGTAATCACTTTTAAAAGCAGTCTAAAAAAACTACTCAGTTCTGCTCTTATTCACAGGCAGTGGGCCCTTAAATCCTCTCTCTCACAATAAAAAATAACAATTTCACACACAATCAAATGTATGACTGAGCAGCATCATAAACATCCCATATGCATCCATGAACAATATTCCTAATGTAAACCCAATGTTTGATCATTTGAATAATGTGATAAATATGCAAAGAACTTCCTTTTCGACACCCGATTTATCCAGTAGTTCTAAGACACTATCATGAGACTGTTCTCCTTTTTTTTTTAATTGAATTTCTAAGCGTTAATAGGCTTATCATTGATTGTCCCCTCAAACAAAGAAGCCAATAACAATAACAATAGAAGAGCAAAAAATAGCACAAAATAGCCTGTGATTTATAGATAACAGCCAAAGCAGCGATTGTTTACGACTGCACATTTTTCATTAGTGTTTTCTTTAAGACAATGCAAATTGCTTTGTTAATGCAACCCACGAAAGAAACAGCTGAGTATCAGTAGAAACTTGAAATATTGCAAATAAAAGATGTTCAAATTCGCTATTTAAAAAACTTGAGAGCATTTTAACACAACATACTTTATAAAGTTGGCTTTGTCTAGGTAAAATGATTTCGACAGTGTTGCATGATCGCAAGTTTCCTGCACGCTTTTGTGAAACGCATTACCTTTCATGAATTTAAACGTTGTTGATAGAGAAACACATTTTTCTGTTGTTCTTCGATCTATGTTTGTAGCATTATGCTGTTGAATTCTGTTAAACATAATACATTTACTGAAACCCCAGTGCTGAAGCATAAACACTCATTTGTATCGCTTCACTGCTGCTGTACTCTGAATAATTACCAGTATTATGTGTGTAAGTTCATTAATTATGTAAGACCTAAGATAGCTACAAATCCCTTGGAGAAAAAATGTAAATGTAGTTATTTCATCTTTTCTTTTCATATTTCACTATATCGTTTTTGTTTTCAGCAAAATAACTACTAGTTTGATTCGGATTATAAACATATGGTTCAATAAAAGAGAGTCGTTTATCATCACTGTTAGTAATATTATGTAATTCTTTGAAGGAATGAAAATGTCCTCATCCTCAGGTTGTCTATCATATCATTACCCTAATGAATATCCGGGCTAGAGATTGTAGAGGAGAAACTCTGCTCTTTAAATCTGTGAAAGCACCAGGTGGTGACTTTTAACACGTAGTTTTTTTCTAAGACACCTACACTACAGCAAAACACTTTCGCTCATTTCCAGTGCTCGAGAGCTTCTCACACCCAATCTATATAATGCAGCACATGAGCGTACATCCGTGACGCTCTCGTACTGTGAATCTCTGTGAGTTCAGCGTACCATCATGCTCCATTTCCTAGAAACCACAAAACTAACCTGCAGCGGCTCTGAGCGATATGATTTATTGCTTCAGCAGGAATGGAAGAGTGTAGCACACTATACTCTTTAAGTTCTGGAAATGGATTTTATTTTGGAAGTGCATTCATTTGAATATTACTCAGCACCACTGAACTGTTCCACCGTGAGGTATTACTAAGAAGATTTTAACGCAATGTGCTTCATTTTCAGGTCAACACCCCCTTGTGGCGCTGCTCTGATAAATGTTTCAGCTCAGAAATTAAAAATACAGCATGCTGTCTGGTTTGTCACGAGAATGTGACTGTTATAAAATTCTGTCAGAGCTGAGGTGAAATACTGGATTCGTGAACGCAGGGTGCATGAAATTTCTGCTTAGTTTTCAGGTTTCGACTCCTGCGTCTTACGGCTTTCAAATGATGCATTGCTTGTAAAGGGCACACTGTAATTGCACTGTAAAAATACACAGTAAATATAAACCAAGTTGCCAAATACTGTTTGGTCCTACATTAGCTGTTGTCTCACAATATGAAGCACTGAAAAATAAGTGTGCTTAATAGTCATTTTAAGTAGTGTGTTAATATATTTAAAATGTACAAATTGTGATGCCACTTCATTTTAAAATTATCTTTGTACACATTACATGTACGTACTATTTTAAGAAAAAAAAAAAAATGCATAATTGCATGCGAGCAACCGTGAATCTAACCGTATAGTAAAAACACATAGCTAATTGGTATTACTCAATACTTAGATGTATAATTACAATCTAACAATGACACCTTAAAGTAAATTATAACCCAAATTACACATATGTTTAACAATGCATGCAACTTTCAATAGAAATTATATTACTGTAGTTTGTTTTAGAGTATAAAAAGAATGTCCCTACCTTAATGGTCCAAAGAGTACTCTTAAGTTAACTATTTGTATATCTAAAATACATTTTTTTTAACACATTTGTGTTTAATTCTTGTAAAATTAATTATGTTAGACACTTAATGCCAATTGCACACATAAGAAGTGTATTGGCATGCTTAAAAAACAAGATAGTGATATAAGTTTTTTTATTTTACACAAGAGATCCAATGCTAGAAGTTGGAGCATTATTGTGAGGTCATTTCAGATAACCTCCAGTCAACAAAAGATAAGCGGGCTAAACCTTCATGAAAAAACACATGTGTAAGATTCCGGCAAGCAGGAGCCACAGCAGCAGGTATCAGTGGGGTGTGAGGTTGGAACCCCTGCGGACCAGTAAAGCACACACTCACACAAGCTTTACACCAGAGAAAACCATCCCTCCTACTGTCAGCAATGAGGCTTCCCGCTGCCTGAGCCCTCATCCAGACACATGAATGCCAAGCTCGCTCATAATCATACTTCATTTCCTTAACCTGCATCTGAAACAGCCTTGATGTTTCAGTGTGAGATCTCTGTCTGTATAATTGTACGTGAAGCAGCACATACATATTTTTTTAAATGTTTGGACAGGCGTTTAAAACTACAGCTTTTAACCTAAACTTGACATGTATGTATGAACAATTGTAGATGTACAAATGTATAGATAGAAAACCGACTTGTAGAGGTAATAATGACAGAGGTATAGAGGTAATCAGGAAATCCATCCAAGACATCCAGTGATCCCTGTAGATTATAGTAGATAAACTATAAAATATATTTTTTGTCTTATACTGTGATTAAGTAAGTAAATGAATCGTAAAATCAGACCAGGGTCATTGTAAATGCCTGCCTCTTCTGCAACCCCACAATTATGTACCTTACTGCACGTTTCGCTGCAGTCGCAAAGTGAAATGTCCAGAGAGTGGCACAAAAAAACATGTTTCATACACAACTGTGGCACGTTTGTGCTAGCTAAGTACAGGCACATATCGCAGTATTTTTATAACGCAGCTTGAGGTACGTTTTTGTGGCCGATCAGAATTCAACTATCCAGTGCTCTATCATGTTGGAAATATCCCTGCAACAACCCCAAGCCTAAACCTACCTAGTGTTAATAAATGCAAAAGTAACGTAAAAACATATTTGCTGATGCAGCCACGCTATTTTAACTTCCTTATGCTGTTTTTGTTTTTGTTTTTGTTGTTGTTGTTTTTTTTAGCGCTTTACGCGGGATTCAAAGTGCAATGCTGTATCACATGAGCTACCGAATAAATCTACTGAACTGAATATGTGAAACTTAACAAAACCATACCTTATTTCATCTAGAAAAACATATTTATACTTTCTAGGTGTTGTCAGTGCATTTTTTCTTCTATCCAAATGTAAAAAAAATTGTTTTAGAGCTATATTTGCATTAATATCCTGAAAGTGAAATACACCTGATAAATATTCTATTACTCAAGTGTGATTTCCATATAATAAGCATTTGCTGGCTGGCAGAGATGTGAACGTAACATTATCGCAAGGTTCTTAAAATATAAAACACAGCAAAAATATCAAATAAAATCAGAGGTCAAAGCATTTCTACAATCACTTAAGATTCACATTTCTTACTGAATTGCATATTCAAAGAGACATAATGCACAACGTAGCCAAGCCAAGCAGCCTTTTCTTTAGCTCCTTCATACAAATGCAAGATGATTTAATGATCTCAAACAGCACACTTTCTAGGACAGACTAGATTCGTTTCAGCATTTATAAATATGTAGCGTTGCCACATAAATACCACGGTATCCTTGGAGAACCATGTATAATAACAGGCATTTCCCAATAAAACATTCATGCCTTGTATGAAAAAATAATAAAGAATATATCTACAGCAATAACGCTGATGCGAATATATCCTGAAGCATCGGCTCTGCCCGGATCTGCCAAGTGAATGTTGTGTTTTCATCATGAACGGGAAGCGAGCATATCGAGCGGGATTCTGTCGGCCCGTGTCGCTGTACCACATGACCAAAATAGATGGTCCCTGTCATTCGTTATTAGAAAGCCGTTTCATTTCCTGCTGGCATTAGAGCTAGCTAACCAGCTCAGCGTCGACCCTGCAGAGCGCACCATAGGCTGCTGTTTTTATACCTGCATAATAAATAGAGACGGGCAGCATTTTAGCAAAGGCAGTTCCAGCGGATAGTGCAAGCAAATGGCTCTGGATCTTTGAGCTGAAAGCAGCTTTGCTCTATAGCACCATATCGATGACTGCAGAGACAAAATGCTTTATTCAAAGCCTTAATAGGATTCTTCACCTCCACGGACCCACGGCTGCATCTGCAGAGGTTGAAGAGTAAAGCGAAGTACTCTGCAGGGTTAAGCAGCCAAACGCTGGACCGTCTTAACATGTTGTGGGCGGTTGTGGGTGAAAGGTACAGGCAGGTCTAAGGTCAAGCAGCTCTCAGTATCAGAGTGTTGAGTTGACTGCAGTCTCGTTCTCAGACGGCATTTCCACAGAACACCTACAGTCTGTTCACAGACCAACAGATATCAGCAATATATTCTACACAGCGCATTCTGACTGGAAAATAACATTTTGGAGAAACATAAATTTGGATTACAAAGTTACATATGTGTATTCATTTAGTAGTATTTATATTAAGCACTTATTGATCTACATTAGTGCTCATAAGATATGGATTTTTCAATTAACAACAGTAAAGTGGATATCAGCCATCATGCTAATTGTATTATATATGTATTTTGTCTAAGTTACTATTTCAAAATTCACCTAAAAAAAAAAAAAAAAAAAAAAAAAA
>JAUCMU010000097.1:24388083-24406420 GCA_032275025.1 Enteromius treurensis
GTATAAAGCTCAAAGGCATTTGGTCTCTCTGCCGAGTTCCCATATGTAACGTCGAAGTGATTCGACTGAAAGGGTAAATATATATATATATATATATATATATATATATAATATTTCTGAATGATCAACTGAAAATTTGAGTCATGAAAAATTCAGCTTTTCTATCACAACAAAAAATGTAATTTTGACATAAGAAAATAGAAAACAAGTTATTCAAATTGTAATAATATTTTTTACAATATGAAGCTTTAATGTATTTTATTAAATAAATACAGCTTAGATCTTTCAATAAAAAAAATAAATACATTAAAAAAAATATTAAAAGGCATAACTTTATTTTAAAATACAGATCCTGATTATCCTTGTGTGGGATATTTATCAGTGTTAACTGTTGCTCTGATTTCTGTTCTAGACGTAATTTTAGAATTTATGTTAGTTTAGAAGTTAATTTTAGAAGTTTATTAGCTAAGCTAATAAAATCATTTTGACTGAACCCTCACTCAGCTATTTAATTTTTGATAAGCCTTGAAATAACAATACTATAGAGACAGTCATCATTCCAAAATACATCCTTGTGAGTACAGTGCAACATTTCTAGCTTTAAAAAAGTGCCTATGAATAAAAATGATTTTCATATGCTGCAGTAAGCAATTCAAAAACTGCAATATGAAAGAAAAAAGACATAAACAAACCAGAAGATATCTCTAAGCAAAGCCGGGGCACCTTGAACAGTCAATATTCATATTTATTTTAGCTATTCACACGGCTGCTTGATTCCTGTGAGCTGAAGGGCAGGTCTGTGTGAGGCTGCCGTTACAGCTCCATCTGTGACCAAAACTCATTTCTCAGTTTATCTTTGTACTGTGTATATTTTACAGCCAGTGATTTGCGATTGGTGTTTGGTCGGTTGTTTGCATATGTTATTGATTTTCTCCTAAGCGCTCAGGGTGCTGAATGGAATAAATAATCTGTGCAAAATTATTGCCTCCGTGGCAAGTTCTGCTTTGTTTGCAGAGGCTCCCTGGTGTGCTTTTTTAATCACGCTGCGTTAATTGTAGCCTGAGTTCACCAAAGCCAGCAAGACTGCGGTAAGATTACAGGATCTTTGAGGCGTGCACAGTTTGAAGGCCTGTTTGTGAAAAAGTAAACATGAATTCACATTCTGTGGAAATCTGTCAGGCCCTCACCGCCACCCCCACACACCGAATCCATGTCAATGCAGATAAAATATAAGACGCTGCCTTCCAGCATCTGCAGCTGAGCTACTGCATCTCCGCAATGTTCTCTCCGGTCTAACAAGACTCTGAGAAAAATGTCAGACGACCTTCTGTACTTGCATGTGTTTGACTTGTGCTGTAATTTTTCTATAGGTTTGTTAGTGAACGTAAATATGTTGCTATATCACATAAAATGTAAAACGTATGTTGCAGTTTAAAGTGAACAGATATAAAAAAATAAATAAATAAATACAACATTTACAGGTCATAAACACAAAAGGGGGCAGTGCCAACTACAAAAAAAAGTCAAATTAATATATTAATAAAGAAACATAATATAATAGTTATAATATAGTAATAAAACATTTTATGCCAACATTTGTTTAATGTACTTTATTATTATAAAATGTATGCAATAAATTACACACAGAGTAAGATTTAAAAATGCTGTCTTCTTAAATTATTATTTTTATCATTCATTTATACATATTCTAACTTTTTATTTCATTATTATAAAATGGTATGTGTATAAATCAGATGAAATATTTAAAATGATGAAAAACCAGTAATAAATTAATTAACAACAACAACAATACTATTATTTATATTATAGAACGTGTGTGATCAATCAAAAAAAAAAAATCCTATTGGAAAAGTGCCAAAAACGCACTACAAAAAATAATTTACTGTAAGGGTTTAATCGGAACAAGTTCAAAATGGTATTTTAATGGAAACCAATCGAATTTCTGTGATGTTTCTACTGGGCTTCTATTGCATTTTTAGCAGCTCCAAAACATACATGACCAGCTTATGCTGTTTTTTTTTAAGAAGGGAATTCAAAAATTGTTCTTTATAACATGAATGTGTGAAATGAATCCACATGTATAGCTATTAGAATATCACTGGAAGCAGTCAGTCCAGGTAGTCTTTTGATAACAAGCATGGTAACAGATAGCTTATAGCTCTTAATCGCAAGTACTTCATTCATATTTTTGAACCAAAATGATGCTGTTAGTATCAAAATTGTCACGCCCTCCAGGCATTCCATGTCTTCGTGATCTGTGTTTTTGTTTTTATTCAGTCTCCCTCGTGTTCTCCTGTCATTCTGTAACCCCGCCCTGGTCCTTTGTGTGTAATTGTCTCCCCAGGTGCCGTGAGTCTGTGTAATCAGTGTCTTGTATTTAAGTCCTGTCTTTCTGAGTTCCTGTCATGTGTTGTTAAAGTTTCGTCAGTGTCAGCGTGAGCTCCGCGAAGCTCTTCGCGGTTTCCTTTTTGTTTTCCTTTGTTTTATTAAAACCCAGTTTAGAGTACTCTGTCTCCGTGTCCTGCCGCCGACGTTACAAAAATGATGCTGTTTTTTGTTGTTGGAAAAATCTTTGGGTAACACTTTATTTTATGGATACACCTATTAGTTGCATAATAGCATGAATAATACTAGAATATTAGCCATTTCTTAGTTTTTATTAAGCACATATTAATGCCTTATTCTACATGACCTTACTCTACATCCATAATCCTACCCAATACCTAAACTTAACCACTACCTTACTAACTATCAAAAGGTTTGTTCACCCAAAAGGAAAATTATGTCAATAATTACTCACTCTCATGTTGTTTCAAACCCATATGTTCATTTTCGGAAGACAAATTAATTCTATTTTTGAAGACATTGTCTGTCCCTCCATAGACAGCAACCCAACTGAAATGATCCCAGATTCAAAAACTTAGTAAAAACGTTGGTAAAACAGTCCATGTGACTTAATAAAAATAATTTTTTTGTACAAATAGAACAAAAATAACATAATTTAACTCTCAATTTTAGTGTATTACAACGTAATTAGCGTATTTGACATAATCAGGCTAGTTTACAATACATCCAGGTGAAAGTACGCACATGTAATCTGTATATGTAATCTGCAGCTGTTTACACCTAGAGGAAAGCATATGCTTACATTGTGAAATATCCTCTACCATTTTAGAGAGTGAGTCACAAGAGAAGAATGTTAAAATAATTTTTTGTTTTTGGTGATCCACTGATGTCACATGGACTGTTTTACTGATGTATTTACTATGTCTCTGGATCTGGGATAAATACAGTTGTATTGGTATCTATGGAAGGTCAGATTGCTCTCTGATCTCATCACAAATATCCTAATTTGTGTTCCGAAGATGAACAGAGAAGAAGAATGAGGGTTAGTGACAGAATTTTTATTTTTGGTTGAACTAACGCTTTAATAAGAAGCAAATTAAGAACTTACCTAGGGGAAAGTTGTAGTTAAAGTGTTATCAATCTTTGCTATCCCATAGGCTAATCTTAGCGCTTTCACTCAGTCAAACAGCATAATGGAGACCTGAAGTGAACCCGAATAAAGACAGTCAGTCGGTGGTTGAGAGTACATCTGTAAAATAAACGTGGGAGAATACACATGCATGCGTGATCACAGAATGAAAGAGAACGATCGCCTTTAGCACAGAATTACAACCTAGTTAACATGACTGAAATGCTGTATCTAAAGGACTCTCAGGAGTAAAAAGCGCTTTCATTTTAATCTTCAGAACTTGAAGTGCCCTGACAGATGGAAGTCTCTTGTAAAGATCAGAGCCAGTACTTTCTTAGGACTGGAGAGTCTAATACTCAAAGCAGCGACTCACAATGTATGGTGCTCGTTTCAAACGTATACAATTAAGCAAGTGCCCAATAGCACAAAACCGAAACCTTCTCGGCTGTCAGAAACTCTTCTCCACAGACAGCAAAAGTGGAACATCACAGAGGAGAGAAGAAAAGAACAAAGTGACAGGGACCGTCTTATTTCCTAGGGTTCTTGAGGGAGCAGATGCAGGCAATCTCATTTAGTGTTAAACATGAGACGAGACGTGCCTCCTCCTCTCTCGCTCTCTCTTTATCTCTCTTGCACATGCAAACTTGTTGGTGTCTGATCATTTGGGCTTTGCATGAGTTACAGAGAGCTGCCACTCATCCAATGGCTATGGAGCGACAAAACCCCCAGTGGTAATTTCTGCGAAAAGCTTGGCAGCGAAGAGGAGGACTGTGGCTGAATGCGATTGGCCCCAAGATGCCTCGTTTGGAAGATGGTTGGATAGGTAGCTTAAAAAAAAAACGCATTGGATTTTTGAGAGAGCAAGAAGGAATGAGTGGGGCTGGAATGAAAGGGAATTTTCACAGGTGTGATTTTGAAGATGGATCAAATTCTGAGCATATTAAGCTTGTCTTGAGAATTGGCCAAACGAATAATTTGTTTCTTGTTTTTTTCTGCAAGGGCTTTTGGAAATCAGTATGTGGAGCTTGTATTCCATCTCGCAAGACAAATCCAAACACATACATACATTACTGCTCTGGTTCGGACACAAGAGACCCAGTGAAACGCTTCTCATTTCCAGCATATTATTAAAGCCATAATCAACTGGGTATCACGGTCCTCCCCTCGTCCCCACGTGGTTGTAATTACACTGACATGCAGACAGTGGCAGGCAAAGTGATTTTCGCTCCCTGCAGAATGAACACCACCTCTTTAACCATCCAGTCAGGTCGCTCAGGGAGCCACACGCAATTTCCATCCTCATTCAATTCAATTGCTGGAGCATGCTAATGGGATTTCTCATTGTTTGCCTGACTGCTTCAGTAGTACTTCTTATTTGCAGGATGTAACCTTATAACCACAGTGCGTAATATGTAAATGCAGAAGGTCATGTCATGCTACCTGAAGTGGTTACATTTTCAGTGGATATGGATTAAATTCGTAACCGTATATGCAATAATTTGTGGTCTCAATATCTTTGTATAATTTCTTTACATTAACTAAAAAGCTACTCTGATTTTCCCCAATGGTTAAATGGTATTTCAGGGGTTCAAGCTATTTAAAAAAAATCAGAATAGGATTAAACAAACACAAACACACACACACACACGTACTGTCACGCCCTCCAGGCATTCCATGTCTCTCGTGATCTGTGTTTGTTTTCAGTCTGTCTCCCTCGTGTGCTCCTGTCACTCTGTAACCCCGCCCAGCTCCTTTGTGTGTAATTGTCTCCACAGGTGTTATGAGTTTTCTGTCATTAGCGTTTTGTATTTAAAGTCTGGTCCTTTTCTGTTCCTGTATGTCCTGTTGAAGTCTCGTAAGTTCCGTGTAGTTGCGTGAGCTCTGCGTAGCTCTCCGCACACTCCTCTCGTTTCTTTGTTTTATTATTAAATCAGTTTAACTTGATTCTTGTCTCCGCGTCCTGCCTGCCTTGCCTTGTGAGTTCGTTGAGGAAGCGAGAGCGCGAACCCTCACCGCAGCGCGCGCTTCAAACGTGACAATAACATTGTCATGGTTTCCACAAAAATATAACGCAACACTGATAACAACCAGAATATTTTCTTGGGCATCACTTTAGAATGATTTCTCTCTATACACACTGTTTGGCAAGAGTAAATTTTTTCTCACAACTGCCCTGAAATGTCAACAGAGACCAGCAGTGCACCAGAGACCGATCGCCTCCGAAGTCCTTGTCTCCTAAACGGCCACTGGGACAAGACCATGGGAACCAGATGAATCCTCTGCACAATCTGATTCTGCTGCAGCCTAGATTTCAACTGCTATTTCCCCATTAAATATTGTAAAGTTGCTTTGACTCAATTTGCATTGTAAAAAGTGCTACATAAATAATGGTGACTTGAACTGACTTGAGTTAAATAAAGATATTAAGCGAACCGTACTGTACCAAGGGGAAAAACTGTTACTGTAACCACTTAAGTCTCAGAACATAGCGAATGTTCCACAGAACTGAAGATGAAATTATTTGAAAGGTAAAAATCCCTGGCATTCATTTGCTTATAGCAATGCAAACGCCACTAATTAATATCTGAGTTTTGCCTTGAACAAATACAGTTTTGACCTGTGGTGGGATATGATGTTACATTCTGCTTCAGTCGTCTCAAAAATCAATAGATGTCATTTCCAAACATGTAAGAGATACTGCTGTCAAAAACAACCGGATTTTCACACTCCGAGCTCTTACCTTGACACGTAGAAGAGGTGATGTGCAGATTTAACATCAACTGACGGCAAAAGATAATAGCCTTCAAAGGTCATTGCTTTGGAAAAGATCTCTGCCCTTGAGTGTATGAAACATCACCCCGACATTACAGCACACTTTTCAGGCTTCAGTCCCAATGCTGCTGCTCCACACAGTGTAAACTAAAAACTAGTGATGGGGCCCAAAAATCAGCATTTATTTGGCCATGAATAATGAAAATCTGTCTGTTTAACCCATCTCTCTTGTTATTTTTGTGTCTAATCTACCAATGGGTTGGTCAACAGATGTTTTATGTTCTTGAATATAAAGAGTGTAATTTCAGTCCATCTCAAATGTTCAATTCAATGGAATTAGACTACTGTATATCGCACATATATCATGAGTGTATTATATTAGCCACTGGCATCAAAAAGCACCAACTTCTGCAAAGACATAGACTTTATAGAGATATGCAAAAGCTTTGCGATGTGCACAAGGCAAATTAGACCATTTATTAAAGTGAAACAGCAAACATGTATCATTCTGAATTCTTTGTGGTTAAAAGGTCCCAACCCTGAGCTTATGATGTTATGATTGTTTACACTTCTCTTGTGAATGCAGTGACAGACAGTGACCAGCAGCTTTCAAGCTCAAAAAAAGTCCAAATAAAAAGCAGAAAATAAGCATAAACATAGCCTTTACGTTTATTTTTGGGATAAAATAGATCTAGACATTGTGTCAAAATGAAATAAGGTTATTTACACTATTAGCTATTGCCATAAAATCAATCATTAGACTTTAACAGGAATGAACACGTTAAAATTCAATTCAGCATGGAGGGAAATATGCCTGTCTCTGATCCTCAGCTGGATTTATGCCAAAATACATTGACGGATGATTTCCAGGGTGACAGCAGAAAGAAAGAGCCACGGCTGAAGATGGAAAGAGCTCAAAGTTAAATATAGATGCGGCCTTAAATGTCTGCTTTAGTCTCTGAGGAAACCTCACGGCAGGCTATCTGGGCTGCTGGGTTTAACCCCACTTTGACCCACCATCCATACAATTAAGAGCTTATAAATGTGCTGTAAATCACTTTGCATAAGCACAATAGACCAACTAGCACAGATTTACTCTGTCATAAAACAAACTAAGCGTAAAGAAATCTCCAATAACGAGAAAGTCACTTGTCTGAGGTGACATCAGCAGTGCATTCTGATGAGATATGATATCAATAGAAAGATATGATATGGGTTATGCCATTATTAGTTATTATTAGTGCCTGTCGTCCTTTCAAAGCCTATAAATCTGTATAATGGCTATAAGTGAAGCCAATGGAGCAAAATACAGAATTACTGTCTATCTATCTACTTCCATAACAGGTTGCCAGGTTAGATAGCTATTTTTTTGTTTGTTTTTTTACTGTGGCACATCAGATTGCAAATAATTATTGAAAAAGAAACAATGTTGTTTGGGACTTGGTTCTGTGCATTCGTTGCTGATTGGATGTTGAGATGTGGGAGTGGCACTCAAAAGTGCATGCTGATAAGCATGAACTTACAAGGGCGGAGTTTAAATGGACTAAACTTTTAATTTACGTGTTTTTTGGGTTGTTGTTTTTTTTTGGTATGGTGATGTTGAAGTTACTGTATATGGCCCTGCTGTAGTTAATTTATTATTTTATTTTTATTTATTGTATTTTATTATTGTGTTTACCTTTTACAAAAAATTACATTAAAGTCCAAATAATAGTTAAATGTAATAATAACCAGTAGCTCCTCCTGTGTATCTAGAGAATCTAGAGAGTCTGTATATCTCGGTCGTTGAACACTGAGCCTGCTCCAGATCTAATGAATTCCTCTCATGCTACCTGACAGCGGTCCCTCAGCGCACCACTAATTTAAACGAGGTGAAAAGTGACGACTCACCCCACTTGCCCCTGTAGGTGCAGGTTGTAGATCGCTGTCACAGTGCTTGGTTAAATGACGGAGGTTCTTAATGGAGCACAGTCGATGCACTCGCAAATGATCTGGGTAATGTGCAAGAAGAAATGCCCAAGCATTTGGTGTTTGCCTTAGTGATGAATCTGTGGCTTTGAATGAAATGAGCTTTACACACAGATATGACTAAACTTGCTGTATTAATTTTTACTGCAGTGCTGGCAAAGCAGAATATGCTAAAAACCCTTCAGAGTCATTGACGTGGGTCTACAGTCAGATCTAATATCATCTGATCATGAATCATTTAATGGTAAGGCTGTGCTGCGTAGTATTTCATTTGGATTTCTTACACTAAATACAGGTACACTAATAACTCGTTTCTGCTGAGCGGTATGGGTCAGTACTGTATGGTACGATGCAGAACGAAACACCCTATCCAGCTTGCATTTCCACTGTCATCGGTACCCTTACTTGATAGCTGTGGTGTATGTGGTTAATGTAGTGATCGACCAACCTGAGGTGGCAAATTCGTACAATTGTACGTATTTTACGAGTTGCCAATTCATATGAATTTATACCAATGACCTACACCTAACCCCGCCCCTAAACCTACCTGTCACAGGGTTTTAGAAAAATCGTACAAAATTAATACGAATTAGCACAAATTTGGCACCTCGTACGAATACGTACAAATTGGTCGTGAGACTGTGTTGGATCGACGATAAAGCATGACACTAAGCAGAACTCTCTTTTTTGTCAGTTTTAATGAATAATAATAGCCATTATAAAAGTATAAGAGGCTTAAGAAGAAATAAAGACAGTAGCAAACAAGCTACAAACTCAGCGCTGTCCTACAGTAAAGTTCAAAATAAATATTGCAATAACGTTTCACAAGTTCAAAACAGACAAGAATGCATATTGAGAAATGGCTATTGTCTGTGTGAAAACATAAAATAATAAAATACACTGGATCATTTACATCAGAGTGCGCAAACACAAATAAAATATAACAATGTAAATAAACTCAGCCGAGCAGGATGAGTGAAGGACGCTTTATTCCATTGTTAAACACAAAAGTGCCGATTCTAGTCAACCAATCAAGGTTCTGCAGTGAGTTTAGCTCCACCTTTTTGGTACCCTTTGCAGTGCTACGTACCCCAACGGAACTGTACCAAAAAAGTGGTACGGTTCGCTGTTTTGGTACCAAAACTTCTGACAATGGAGATGGAAAAAAATTGCATATCGCTCAGTGGAAACAAGCCACAATATAGTTCTATTTTTTCTTCTTCTTTTTATTTTCTGTTGTTGTTTTAGTTAGAAATGGTCACAAACACTGAATGGAAAAATGCTGTGTGAAGAGCTTGCTAGAATAAACCAAGATTGAATGAAACAAGCTCATGCGCTGTTATCTGGCCCTTTCAAAAATACAGATGTTAAATGTACAGGAATGATGATCTAGACGGATGACCTCATCTCAGGATGAGTGATGGCGAGTCTGCCAGAATAAAGGCTTAACAACTTGGCCGATTAAAATGAAGAACGGAAATTGCTGTTTAATTGTGCCTGGGCCATTTTAATGTTCTGGTTTGATCTGCTGTCAAATGAGGAATAGATTGCGTTACAGCACAATGTCACAGTGTCATCAACATGTAAACTGCAGTTCTATTTATTTAAAAAATCATTGCTAAATAATATAAAAATGTCAAAAAAGAACTTAAATAACAACTGATGTTGACACTGGACAGATGGATGCAAAATACCTGCTTGAATTGCATTATACATTATACATTCATACAGGCATTATACATTCATATAACCTGCCAAATTTGGAGACTCTACCACAAATTATCTATAGCAGTGCCAGCAGATATTCAACATTTCATGGATGTTTTAGTTTACAGAAACTGACTCAAATGACCTAGAAAGAAAATATGTTTTACCCTTCGTTCAAGATTTTCTCAGTTCTGTAAAGACATGTTTTACATTTTGCAAAAAAAAAAAAAATACAACATATATATATATATATATATATATATATAAAAGTAGATGTGTGTGCGTGTATATATTATTATTTTTTTATTTTTTATAATTTATTCAACAGAATTCAACAGATCATATCCTGAAACCATGCAAATCAGACATATTTGACAAACCTCAACAAATTGAAGTCTATCATGGCAACGCTTTGGTATATCAAAATAAAACAGGAAACAGTATACAGTAATAAAACTGGCATAATCCAGGTCAGGTTTTCTTTTTTTTGTGACAATGCGCTCTGGTCTGTTCAATTGTCCCAAGTGCTTTTAACTCCAACCTAGGCCATACTGCCATGATATCATTGGACAGCTTGATTCACAACAATGGAACCAAGCCATTCTCAAGTGTGGAAACACTGCATCATTCAAGACCTCCACACATGTAAATGCCATGTTTTGCTCTGGCACTGGCAAAGCGTATATTAAATTAAATCACAGCCTGTGCAGTGTAGTGTTGTAGTAACTGTAAGAACACCTAAACCGGGAACAAGACCAGAGTGAATCAAGGCCAAAGCATTTGCATGTGCCAGCTGAGCAGCTACCATTGAGATTAATAAAATTCAGTTCTTGAAAATCTACATACTGTACCTACAGAGTTAAGTTTAAACCCAAACACACTTGTCTGTAATTAAAGTATTAATTGCTTCTGAAGATCTTATTTGGTTCATTTGTGTTTTGATCAGGTTTGGAGCTGAACTTTGAAGGAAGGTACAGCAGATCTCCAAGAAAAGCATTTGGCTTAAAGTCATAATTATGTTATTCTTTCATTCTCTAAATCATGCGTAATGCAACGTACATGTCACCACTGCTGTGCTTGGCTTTGTCTTCAAACATGTACAGTACAAGCTTATCCAGAGAGCTAAAGCCATGTGTGTGAATGCTACTGCTGTTTGGAGGCTTTGTGAAGGACAGAGCTGATAAATATGGATGAGAGGTTGAGTATATAAACACAAGAGCACACCTGTGCTGTTAACCTCTCTGGAACATGAGGAATGACCATAAATTTATAGCAACAAATTAGCATAGCAGGGTCTGACATCGCTCATCCACACTCTAAACATGCATGGCCCGCTGGACCTCTGCATTACATGAGTTGCAATAACACAGCCGTGTGTAATTGGGTGAAGGATCAAAGCTAAGCCTGTGAGCGACACAACATGCCTCCAGATTCTTATGACCATGGACATGATGCATGCCAATGAGAAACCTGTGCAGAAAAATTTGCTGGTTGAGCTTTCTGTTAAGGTTTAATGTTGACAGGCAATGTTTATTTATACATGTATTTATACTGGTTTATAATTTATACTGCTACTGCTGTTACAAAATGTAGCTACGTAATTCCTGTTACATGACTACTTAGTGAAGTGAAAAAAGTGTTGCTACCAATGTCCTGTTACATATTTGTACTTAAACACACCATTCTGAGGGTTGTTACATGTGTGTAGTAACAGAAGTATTACAGCATTAGATACTATGTAGCAATGTGTACTTACACTGTGGTTACATACTAGATACACATCTAGTTACTATGTAAGTACACAGGTATTAGGGATACTTATTATAAAGTGAGACACTTTCTTTCTTTTTCTTTTAAAATGATATGCACAGTGCACATTGTTATGCCATCAGCTAATCAACACTGTCTTGCTGTAATTTTTCAGCAACTCTATAATTATCCACAACATGTTTTAAAGCTACAGCAAATGACTAAAACATCCCATGAACAAAAACGTCGGATTTCAAATCAGACACTTCCTGAGGGTCCAGCATCAGCTGACCAGCTGCCATTGAGATGAATGAACATGCTAACAGATAGGTCCCAGGTATTATAGACCCCCCTAGGCCATAGTGGTAATGTTCTCATTTCTGTATTATCATGTCATCATAAAAATCCCAATTTAGTTCAGCTCATCCAGTCGGAGACAGCTCCCGCTAACAGTGACAAGACCAGCTGCACAAGGAGCATTTGAGCTCCTGTTTAACACATTCCTCCTCCTCCTCCTCCTCCTCACCCACTACTGCACTCGTTCACCTCCTCTGAACACACACTATCTCTCCCCCCTTCTCTCCTCATCTGGCTTCAGCTCGTTCATGATGGATGTGTGAGTGGGTGTCCTTGTGACCCCTCCGCCACTACAAACAGTGGTGTGGATAAACTCCTCTGCCAAGCAGAATATTGATTTCATGTTTAAGCGCACTCTCTCTCTTACACACCCCACATCTTTTAACATATATTTATTAAGTTTAGTACAGACATTGTTGCCAAGGAGACAACCAACAGGATAGCATGACCCAAGTTTCAGAGGCAAACCATGAATGACTGAAAGGGTGGATGATTCCAATACACACTCGTGTACACACACACACAGAGCTCCTGAGAGAACATGGCAAGATATATGAGATCGGATAAGCAAATATCAAATGACCCACCTCTTTTCTCCCTGTTGATTTTTCTCAAGACCATCCCACTTCCAGTTCAGATCAGCTTGGTCAGAGTTTCTCTTAACATGACATTATTGATCAGATATGCCAAGAACCAGAACAAAACAACAGCAATCATTTTGTTTGCAGGGCACATGTCCTAAAATCATTGCTTTGACTATTTAGTATTGATTTGCACTATTAAATATCAGTTCAGTAACTGAAACAGAGCTGATATATAATAAATTATTAATAACTAAAACAAGTTAAAACTAAAGTACTAAAATGGCAAACTAAAACTGAAATGAAAATAAAATAAATAAAAGCTAAAAAGTAAAAACAGACCAAAATTACTATAAACTAAAAGATCAAATAAACTGTAAAATGTTAAAAGCTCATTCAAAATATGAATAAATATGACAATACTAAAAAAGCAATGTTGGAACCATAAGAATATGTTTAGATTTTTTAGATAATATTTTTCATACCTGCGTGGTTTTGTTTGTGTCATTGGGGATGAATTTATAAGAAAACCCTGTTGTAAAAAAAAGTACAGTATACAGTATACAGTATTACAGTATTTGTCATCATGAAGTTATCATGTATGCAGTAAGACTTGGATGCTTCACTCTCTTGTCAGGCGTTCACATAAACCTTTTAGTCATATCTGTTTGCTCTAATGAGACCCTCTAGATAAATAAGGCATAGAGATCCACCAAAGTAATGCATGCTTCATGAATATGGTAAACCACTTCAACTATTATGAAGTATTTATGTGGAAATCAGCAAATCTCGTAAGCCTCCCCAAGTTGAGTAGTCATAACTCGGGCACACATACGCAAATACAAATGCTTTTGAATGTTTACTAAAGAAAGATTATAAATGTCCCTTCTGTATTTCTGTTGTTGTCTGTCCAAACATTTGTAGAACAGTGTATACTCAGTCTAGCTCCATGCATGGTTGCGACCAAACAGGCCTTTAACCTTTTGAGACCCTGCAAATAGAAGAAGAAAAAAAAATCAGGTTTTTAGTAGTTCATAAAAAAAATAAAATAAACATAGATAAAGATATATTATATTTTAATGTAATAAGACATTTAAAATGTTAAAATATGTATTTTTCAAATAAATGCTGCTTTGTTTTATACTCATTAAAGAATATTAAGCAGCACAGCTGTTTTCAACATTAATAATAATATAAATGTATTCTATAAGTGTAATGTGACTATAGGCCTATTTTAAATACATTTTCACAGTTTTAGCATTTTTAATTTGTTTAATGTTATTACATTTGATTTGATTATATATTATTTTATCGAATAAATGGCAACATGGTGAGCATAAGAAATAAACTTTAAAAACATAAAATCCTACATAATACTACATGATACTTAAATACTTAATGCGTAATTCTCATACTAAATATAAAACATATTTATTATATACTGTTCTATATAAAATATGAAATAGAGGACATTTGTTGATCATTATATACTATAATACAAAATTTTAACTTGCATTTTTTATTATTATTATTTTAATTATTTTTTTTTTTTGTCAAAATACATTGTAACTGGAAAATGATGCTTTTTGCTTTTCTGCACTTATTTTTCTGCACTTATGGCTTCTACCAGCAGGGGTAATAAGACCAGCCAAATCTTGCTTATTTGACCCATTGGTCAGGACAAAGCTCCACTGCATGCTGTTGTAGTCTGTGTTTGTCTCTGTGTGCTTGTGTGGGAGTTTAAGCCTAGATTATGATGATGGAAAACAAGGCCTGTAGGAAAGTTGCATCCCAGCGCACACATACACACACACTAACACAAAGCGATCCATTTGCTCTCGGAGACACACAAAAACACACACAGAAACAGACATCAGCCTACACACACAAATACACGCTGAGTCCCTAAACACATTTATCATGACCTAGTGTCTCTAGGTCCCCATGGTTACACAGTTTGAGGTCTCTTCACCACCCATAAACACCAAGCCCTGGCCAGCAGGGGCACTGTCACAAACAGCCACACAACTATTCATCAACTCCTTCCTGAGCCAGTCGGCTTGACGTTATCTCCTCTGTAAACATGACCCTGGCATCTCTGAGCTGGAACAGATGTGTGGAGTACCCAGGGACAACTGTAGGGAGTGTTGTCACAGACATCATTCTAACCATTAATCACGCTCTTCAAACCGGCAACATTCTCCTCATCCTTGAACCCGGCCTGGCTGTCACCTGCAAGACACTAACAGTGACCTCTATTAGGAAAGATGCAAAAAATAAATAAATGAATGAATAAATAATACAGTTAAACATTAAGTGCCACTGTGTGGGCAATGGAAATTTCACTACATTGGATGTGAGTTAACGGATGGTGTGCTGACTCTGAAAACCTTTTTCATGCAGAACTGTTGGACATTCTGTATGAAGGTCAGTTTACTTTCTTGTTGACCAAGTTATAGCCGCTATTTGAATTAATAAATCTAGATGGGCGCCTTAATTGTCTCAAACTTTTTACACACACACCCAGAGTTGTGGGCAGCCATTGCTTCGGCGCCCAGGGAGCAGTTGGGGAAAGGCGCCTTGCTCAAGGGTCTCACCTCATTTTGTGGAGAGAGGGCTGGGATTTCACTCCCACCACCTACAATCTCTTCCAAACCTGGGACACGAACCCACGACCTGTGGGTTACAAGTCCAACTCCCTATCCATTAGGCCATGACTGACCCTGTATCAGACTACTGAATGCCTTGATTGACCAATCAGAATCAAGCATCTGTGATAAAATTGTTCCTGTCTCCACAGTCCCGTGGGCATTCTTAAATTCCTGCCTATCAATCCCCTTTCATCCTCCAATGAGAATTGACAGAATCTGAACAGGTATCTGTCCATGGGTGGAAGCCAGCTGCGTGCACTGATTCTCAGAAGGGAACTGAGTGATGTCCTGAAGAAAGAGTTTTCTCCTTCTGATTTACATTTATTGATTTCTCAGATATGGGCCATTAATCAACGGGTGGAATAACCTTTTCTCCCCTCTGCACTGCTGCCGTCAGCTGTAAATTTACATGGCCAAACATGTGAGGAGCTGTGCAGCACACCATCCCATCATCCCACTGCAGGAAGAAAGAACTTGATTTATTCTCAGTTCTTTGTGAAGGAACTGACCTATTCTCTCAAATCTCTAGGAAAAAAGTTATGTGTTGCCCTATGAGAAAACACAACAAATGGCTTCTAAAATTGGAATATTATTACTTGCCCTAAAAATCACTTCCTGCAACCCTCCCTGAGCTAGCAAGCAGGACAGTAACATAATTGAAATATTTTTAAACAATATACTTTGAGGCTGTGTGGTAGCTTTATCTTTCTATGTTGATAATCAGCCTTAATTAAATTTCATTTTCAGATGCAATTGTACAACAGGTAGTAACAAACCAGATCTTTTTTGGGGTTTTTATTAACTGAACGCCTTTGACAAGCAAATTAGTCGACCATTGTATGTGACAGTGAATCATTCACCGAACCGATCCCTTAACAAGCACAATTCATTCTGAAACAAAACTATTGCTTTAAGTCAGTAATTGAGTCACTTATCTGTTTTATTTTAAAACCCTGATTCTTTGGAATGCAACATGTGACTGCTTTTTGGAGTCAATCATGGAACCAGTTCATTCAAAAATGCTGATTCTTTGATGAAAAAAAAGATTCATTAAATCTTTCACTTAATTATTTTATTGTAAATGCCCTTTCATTTAGAAACAAACCAAATGAGTCATTGAATCGTTAACATAGCTGACTCATTTAACACCCTGGTTGTATTAGAAACAAAACTGACTTTATGTGAGTCATTGATTTATTCACTTAACCAGTTTATTCAAAAGAATGCTAAGAATGCCAAGTCATTTTAGTATTTGTTTTTTTAACAACGACCTAATGTAGTATTCTACTTACAATAATCGCTGTTGTTTTGAATAGCATATATATATATATATATATATATGCTATATATATATATTGTGATGGGCGTCCTGAGAGATTGTCAGCGTCGCCCTGGAAACGGACACGTTTCACCTGCTACACCTCATCAAAGGCTGACCGGCCACCGCTGAACGCAATCAGCTGCCAGCTACATAAGCCACCATGAGAACACTGAGAAACCTCTCCATGAGAAGCGCTACTGAAACTAACCCTTCTCTCTCTCTCCTTACCAAGAAAGCAGCGTCCCTCACAGAGCACCTACCTACACGTTTGGAAGAGCACCACCGAGCACCGGACACCGCACCTGGGATTCCTTTGGATTGTTTGTTTCACCCTCACCTCTGTAAATAAAATCCACCCTCCGGGGCTTCACTGCAACTCTGTTTGTGCTGTGATTCTTCCTCCTGTGACATCTGGTAGAGAATGTGGGCAGTGCAGTGAAGAATCACACACAGTTCATCCAAAAAAAAAAAAAAAACCTCACTGTTTTTTCCTGTTTTTTAGCCTGGATCTCAACGGCGCTCCTCCCTCCGCCATGGAGGACTTTCTGCAGCGGCTCACCGAGGTTAACATCTGCCAGCAGCAAATTGTTGAGCACCTCGTTACACGCCAGACCGAAACAGAGCAACGCTTGGCAGCGCTTCGGGTAAAAAACCGCCGCCGCCCACACAGTTCCACTTCCAGATCCCCGTGCACAAGCAGCACGATTAATCCTCAAACTTACCCCACATGACGATATCGAGTCTTTCATCCAGATGTTCGAAACGACTGCTATCGGGGAAGGCTGGCCGCAGGAGGACTGGTCACGGGCCTTGGCACCACTCCTGACGGGTGAAGCCCAAAGAAATCCTGACTGACCAGGGGACACCGTTTTTGTCCCGGCTAATGGCTGACCTCTGCCTGCTGCTTGGGGTGAAGCAGTTGAGGACCACGGTGTATCATCCTCAAATGGACGGACTCGTCGAAAGGTTTAATCAAACGCTAAAACAAATGCTCCGCCGAGTGGCCGCCGAAGACAGGCGCGACTGAGACAAGATGGTATGTTCTCTTCGGCATCCGGGAAGTGCCTCAGGCCTCAACTGGCTTCACCCCATTCGAACTGCTCTTTGGCCGCCAACCTCGCGGGCTCCTGAATGTGGCACGGGAAGCCTGGGAGCAGCAGCCGGCAGCTCAATGATCGAACACGTCCGGGAGATGCGTGAGAAAATCGACCGAGTCATGCCGTTAGTCCGGGAACAGATGACGAAGGCCCAACAGTCCCAGCAGCGACGCTACAATCGGCCGGCCCAGCCACGGGCTTTCCAGCCTGGAGACCGCGTGATGGTCCTGGTTCCGAACGCAGCTTGCAAGTTCCTCGCCACCTGGCAGGGCCCATACACTGTTCTGGAGAAAGTGGGTCCGGTAACTTCCCGAGTGCAGCAACCTGGCCGTCTCAGCCCTACGCAACTGTACCATATAAACTTACTGAAGAAGTGGGTCGGAACCCGGAACCAGGTGGCAGCCCTCGCCGCCTCCGAGCCCGTGGCTGTTGACATGAATCCCCATCTGTCGGCTGGCCAGAAGAAGGAGCTCCAGCACCTGGTCAGTCAGTTTTCTAATGTGTTTTCCTCTGTCCCCGGGCAAACCACCGTTGTAGAACACGACATCAAGACGGCTCCAGGAGTTATCGTCAGGCAGCGGCCCTATCGGGTTCCTGAAACCCGTCGGCAGGCTATAGAGGAGGAAATAAAACAAATG
>JAUCMU010000097.1:24411927-24434448 GCA_032275025.1 Enteromius treurensis
CTCACCTGAGCACCCATCTCCCTCACTTGACAGACATCATCACTACTCAATTCCTTCTTTAAATAAACTTTATTGAAATTTTAACTGTGGTCTTGACTCCTCCATGTACTGAGCATTACATTTATGGTGAAATAAAAAAGCAATTTTTTTTTTTCTATGTATCTATATTGTCCTGCAAAACTGCACCGGGGAAAAAAAAGCTAATTACAATTATTTGTTTTCTTGTTGAACAAATTACTGGGGAAACAATTCATTCATACAGTATTCAGACACAACGAATGTGTATACGGCAGCTAATTGAGTTTGGTTGCCAGTCTCATTGGGTTGTTTGTGAGTGAATTGGACTGGGAGTAAATTCAGACTGTTTTGTTAAGACTTCATTGTGTCAGCTCTTTAGGGTGCTCAAAGTGTGGTGGACTATGCAGCCATCTTGCTGTTCTTGCGCTTTCTTTCATTCGAGTTTAAACTGCTGATGGCTGTTGCCATACCTGGAGACTATGGCTTAACATTAAATTCAGCAATCTAGAGGCAATTACAGACTATTGTATTTTGCACTGGCTTCCCAATATCCAAGACTAAAATGTGTTGTTTTGTTGAGGTTGGCATGTCATTGCTGATTGGCTTATGGGACAATTTCCTCAAGATAATTCAGAAAATCCACAGTTTTTCAGATTGTTTTCTTCTATTTTTATCTGCGCTTGTTGAAGGTACTCTATTATCGCTGCTAATACAGTATATTGAACAAAATCGTAACATTTCAGATTAGGGGTCAATTCTCTCAATACTATTAACTTGTTTCTAATAAGCATTCATTTTACTACCAGATTGGCTGTTGTAAAGCACATAATGATACCTTAATCTACATTATCTTATTTTAGATCACTTAATACCTAAACTTATCGATAACTTGGCAATAAACAAATAGCATGTTTGCATTGGCAAAAACCATCTACATATTCTTTAGAAAATCATAAAATCCAGTTTTATCATCGTTACTGAAGATCAGAAAGACATGTTCTAAACCAGTGGTTCTGCTTCAGGGCTTGGACTGGATTTAAAGAACTGTCCAAGTAGCTACTTCTTTCTGTTACAAGCAAACTTAGTTTTTAAGGTCCACGAGTTGGAATGAATGAGATGAAATTTAAATATAATACTGTATACTGTATACCTTTCAACCTGACCTGATTATGATCAAAGCACTATGGCTATTTTGAAAAGACAAGCAGAGAAGCAGATTTCCCTCATCAAACATCTCTAAAGCAGCTGGCACATGTTTTACTGTAATACAGGACATTCAGCTGGAAAATATTCAAATGTTGTTTGAATCTATTCAAAGAATGTTGAACGCTGTATTACAGGCAAAAGGTGGCAAAACATCTGAAATGTTCCCAAGGTGTTCACAATATGTTGTCCAACTCCTGCATTTTTGGTTGTGGTTGCCATCTTTCTAATCTATCTTCAAACAAATAAAACACAAAGTGCTTTCTGTGCCATGCCTGCCTTTTTTTGTAATTATTTATAAAATTGACTAACAAAGTGAAAGTGTATTAATCAAATATATATATATATATAGATTGTAAGTGATATTAATAGTAAATAAATAATATATAGTATATAGTATATAATATAATAGTATATAATTATTTTATTATTAGCATTTAATGAATATTATTTTGTCTTCTCAAAAAAGAAACCCTTTTAGACCCACACCCGAGAGCCGCTATTCAAAAGCAATTTGGTCAAAGTAACAAAACAGCAATTTTCTATGATTGTCCCACAAATGGATGGCTAAAAATGTTCTCGGCCACCTATTTTCTTATTTCCTGTGGAAGAAAAGGACCTAATGAAGTCGATTCAGATCCAGCGCTAACATCAAAAACTATCCCCACTCAGTTCCCATGTCAACACCAACCGTCAAGCCAAAAAAGAAAGTATGCAATCACTACCTTTTTACTGCATTTTAGTGCACCTCTCCAGAGGTGTGGAAGCACACAATGACCTTCATAATGGTCCTATTCAATCTCTGTCAAAATGTCTGATGACTTAACCAGCATTCACTCCTACTGAACCAGAACCACCGACCGTGGTGAAAGGAGAGCGAACCACAGCGACCCGTTCTTATTGATCGCAGTTCATCAGCCGCCGAAGCCCATTGATCCCTCCCCAGTCACTTCACATTGATTACTGCCATGCTATTGGGCCACGTGACACATCCCTGAGCTCAGCTACACTTTATTAGAGGTGCAATCATTGCGCTCGCTTGATTTGGGTGCCCTGCTGTGCTCGGCTCTCTCTTCCCTGCTAGGACTGCACGGATGAGCTAACACGTGTACTGCGGTGTGGTTCGATAAAAGTCTTTGCTGATATCAGAGCGATCAAGCTACTTTTGCACTGACTGTGCATTCTCACAAAAGGATTTAAAATGACTTTCATTCTACACACTGACTTTTATGCTGCAGGCATAGTTCATGTTGTTAAGAGCAAACTACTATAATATATCAATTAGAAATCATCAGAATACACAGAACCTTTCATAATGGCAAAGCTCACCAGGCAAACAATGACTCCTGCAGGCTCGTGCCAGTTTTTTGAATGCAATGTTCACCCAGTTGCTTAGTAAGTACTAGTTTACTACTAGCATATTACTAGTTTGTAACTATTACCATTTGTTGTGACCAACTGTAGCTAGTTGGTCATAAACTTTGCATAGAGTAATGCAATGCTGTTTAAGTTATGTTATTTCAGATGCATGTAATAGCGAACTGTTAAATTTGTGAACAGGCAGATATGTAAAAGGCCGCCATGCAGACAAGTTATTCATTTTCAGTTTTAATATTAAACATATAGTATTTTGTTAAATCTGTAAAAAAAATAAAAAAAATAAAAAGGTTTAATTTGCTACTATTAGTTAACATAGATTAACAAACAAACAATCATTTTAAAGCATTAATTAATCACAGTGTTAATTTCAATACTAACTTTATTAACAAAAATAAAAAAAAATGTGTCTGTTTATATTATTTAATAAACCCGAGCTGTCATGAATGTACAACAGCTGTGTTTTAATTAACTTTTTTAAAACACTTTTTTATTTACCTTTTTAATTAATGCACTCTAATGAGAAATTAAATTCTTGTAAATTACTACTTAGGTTATGTATGTGTATACATATATTGCATTTTCAAGATTCAGGATTTTGTTTGTGACTACACAGTAACACACAGTATTTAGTAGCACATGTTGCATAAGAATAATTTATGCATAATTCATAATTACATGCAAGTAACCCTAAACCAAACACTAATCCTAAACCTAACCATATAGTAAGCACGTTAATTTAATTTGCTCAGTACTTAAAAGAACCGTATGTAAAAATGTATTGTAACAATCATAAAATATCTCTGTTATGTTCAACAGGCATTAAGAAATCATGTTAATTTACATGTCAAAGTACTCATATCACCGACTACTACTCCATACTTCATACTAATGCTGTACAGCCTGGATATTCTCATTTAAAAAGCGCAGTTGCAGCCCCTTAACTGATGTTTATGTTGTCATGTTTTGTTTTGTCCTGAAGCGCCACCCTTCATCTATCTCCAAATCACAAAGTCAGTAGTGTTTCGGCATCCAGGTTGCCTGCTCTGCATTAAGTGACGCTGCTGCAAAAAAATGTCTAACATTTCGAGTATTTAAATAAGAAAAGGGTTTGCATTGGAGAAGCGTTTGAACGATGGAGATGGATAAAAGCAGAGAAGAACTTGAAAACCAACGCCAATGTTGCAAATTTTCTACATTTAAAGTTCCTTTAAATGTGTAATTACAGTCAACAATTGGACACAGTGGCGGTTCTACATTTAATTACTCCCTGGGTGAGACCTCCTCTTAGCGCCCTCAATGCAAAACCGCACCCTTTTTTTCCTCCCCTTTATAATTTCAATAAATAATTTTAATAAATATTAAAACAATAATCAAAAGGTTGAAAATTAAGTATTGGTAAGGGAGGACTTTATTTATCGCAAAAAGGGTGTCAACCATGTCATCTATTTAATGATGTGAAAAAACAACAACAACAACAAAAAAAAAAAACGTTTACACGGACCCCTTCATTCTGTTTTATAATGCACTTCAATACTGAGGTGCTGATAATTTTTGCAGATGTAAGATGTCATTTGCAATAAGTGTTATAAATATCAGAAAATGCTATGTGCACATAAATAGCCGCTGCCAAAAAATAATGGTCCCAAAACATATTATTTATATGAAATTGTCAGATATGAAAAATATATAGCAATAATTGATTGATGTTTGACGCGGTGAAGGATAGTGTATGCCGTTATGTTTTTTTTTTTTTTTTTAGATTGGCTTAAATGTGTGATGTAAAGAAATAATTTCAAAAACGGATTTATAGTATTCTAAATTGATTCTCAGTTATTTAAATGAATAGACTATTCACTATGTTTCATGTTTTATAACTGATTTGTATATTCTACTGCAAATATGTATTGGTGTTGTATTATTGTTTATAAATTATTAATTGTTAATAATAATAAAAAAAAAAACACCTACACACACACTGTTCCTAAAGCCATGATAAGCGGTATGTATTGAAACCAATGACCAATCACAAGAGCAGAGAGCGAGCAGGGGTTGAGCAGCTGAGAGAGCGCAGAGGGTCAAGCAAGCGCTACTTAGCGGCATTCTTGTGAGAGAACATTTTTGCATGTGCATAGTGTCGTGTGCTCTCGCGCTGCAGAAATGTTCCCTCACGAGAAGGGTTTTGTGCGCGCATACGCGCATGTCTTGTTTTTATGTGCGCTAGATCTGAAACTAGGCTATTTAAACGGCATAGTCACAGGTAGGCTATGATAGATAATTTAAAAAAAAAAACGCTTAGGGGTGCAGATGATTTTTTTCCCCCAATTAGTGCTTGTGCCACCCCCTACGTGCCACCCCCAGGCGGCTGCCCCCTTCGCCCATGCCTAAAACCGCCACTGATTGGACACCTTAAAATAAAGTGTAACCCAGTATTTATTTGCCATTGAAATGCACAGTTGTTCCAAAACCTGCTGACAAATGCTGATTGGTTCATTCATTAATTAGTCGATAAATGAAATATGTATGTTTTAACGTTGTGATCTCAATGGGTGATAGCTTTACCACAAATCCCTTGTATATATTTTATAGCATAATTCAGAATAACATTAGCTGTTGTAATTTCAGCTATGTTGTTCTCGGTGGGATTTTAAGAGCCAAAGTTATGAGCTTTCATATGAAGCAATATCTCTTCATCCATTTTTAATTCCTTCATGCATTGTGGAAAAGGCACCATTAGGATTCACTTAAAACCTATTAATGATTCGTTTCTCACAGGCACGTACACACTGCAGAGCGAAGTGCCACCATTTTCATGCTAATGCTATGTGCAAGTGGCATTTGGTTGGCATAAAGGCTCAAAACCAGTCCCCCACCGTGGAAATTACTCCGACCTTCCCGTCCAAATTACAAAGAACCATAAATCTGTACTGACTCGTCTTTATTACAATCCTGACCGGTCTGGTCATAAAATATACAGCATATGATTTATGAGGTGGGAGAGCTAGGCCTGGAGTCTGGATTTGGAAGGCATATTTTATGAACGCTGGATATGGAGGATTTGATGAACTAGTGGGTCAGTAGATGAACTCTGGCAAGAACTGCATTCATATCGTGCCTCCTTCTTGTTTATCTAAAAGAGAGAGACAAAGATGGATCATATCACAATGCCATTTCACAATTCGTTTTTCTTGCTTGACTTCTCTGAGGAGTGCCTCCTCAAAATAAAGAACAAAACCTACATTTGACATTATTGCATGCACAGTAATATCTTTACACAAAATAGTGTTTGGTTAAATGTTTTATGTAAAAACAACAAAAACAAAATATATTTTTAAATAAAACTTTCATTCCTTTCCAGACAAAATATGATTTGCACATATATTTGTGCATGGATGTATGACTGATAAATAGCTTAATCATTGTGTTGTAATCCAAATGCACACACAGAGATACATATTTATGTTTTTTTAGTCTGAAATGTTTGTGAAGTAACACTGCCCAGGTTTCCGAATGATCTTTAACTTATCTTGAGTCCATTGTGTTTTCACTGAGATTTGGGTCTTATGAATCTGAGGCGGCTGGTTGTTAAAAGTTATGCGATAATCATGACACTTGCAGTCTTTAATAAGACTTTGACTAAGGGTCTTAAAAGTAGGTTACTATTAATAACTAATAGCGGTTAGTGGTAATAAGAGACTCTCTAATGAGTGGAAATTGGCAGGAATCAAAGGCCCTGAACAGACGGGGGCCAGCAAACCCTTCCCAGCGTGATTCTGTGATTAAAATCACCACTTTCCACAAGCACTGTATAAAAGGAGGCCTGATGGAGGTTGATCTTGTGTGTGGGTGTTCCGTTAAAATTGACATCAAATCAAAATTAACACCTTTTCTATGACGTTATTATACCCAATATAGTGGATTATTATTTTATTTTTAAATTCATGCAGACTTATAACACTTGCAAAACATATATCAATTAGCAAACTACAAAGATCCAGTCAATTCAAAATGTTTTATTGTTTGAGAAAACATTTTAGAAAAGATAAACAACAAAATACTGAAAAGATCAACTTTTGTGTTTCAAGATGTTTAAAGATGTTTATGTGAGAACAGAAAGCATATACTGTAGTACTTACATGTAATTTGAAACTAATTCACATTAGAATTTAATATTACTGGATCATTACAATGTGAATATAGTTAACATGCATTAGTTTCTTAGGTAAAACTTTATTTAAAGGTTCCTTTGTTACACATTACATGCACTTACTATTATAAAGAACAATTATGCATAATTGCATGCCACTAAACTTAATCCAAACCTAATCCTAACCACACTTTAAGTGAAATTTGTTTACGTACATATAATTACACTGTAACAAGGACAATATTAAAATAAAGTTGGTAACCTAATTTTGCACAGTGCCCTTGTTACGTTACATGCACTTAATATAGTTATAAAATAAATGATGCTTCATCCATCTTAAACATAACTACAAAATAAGTGTATGTAGTTAATGTTACTCAGTACGTAAATGTATAATTACATTGTAACGAGGACATGGTAACATAAAGTGTAACACTTTTTAATTTTTATTTTTTTTGCATTGCAGCTTTATTAGCAACATTGTAAGAAGATTGTTCAAATGTTGGCTGCTATTTTTATTAAATTAACTTTTTTTTTTTTAATCTCACTGCAGTGTTGTCATCATCAACATCTTAATGAGAGAGAGATAGAGAGAAAGAGAGAGAGAGAGAGTTACAAATAATATATAGGGAGCCTGAAAAATCCCACAGCGTCCTCGATAGTAGTGAATTAACCATCCAAAACAAAAACCCAAGGGGCTTTGCCTCCTCATTTCAGAAGTCCTCTACACACCACTGATTTCTACCATAGGTATAATAGATTCGTCTGTTTTCCACATGCTTTGTTAATCAAAAAAATTAAACCTCATTAAATTCAACAAAACAACTCGCAGGCTAAGGAAATGAAACTGTGGCTTCCGGAATAAGACGGAATTAGTTTGTGTGAAAGATTACATCCGAACCACTAACAGTGAGAATCAGTTTAGCAGTAGGTAACTCTGTAGCCGCGGGACAGGGAGAAACGTAATAGTGTTTCTGTGGGGCTGCGCTTCTGCCCTGCTCAGCTTCATGTTTCCCGCTGGCTCGCGATCTGCCTGGCCACTGCTCGGCTCTTGCTCTCGGGAAAACATATGTGGAGTTTGGCTAGTTCTTCGGTGATTTGTAGAGAAGTGTGAGGGCACCTCAGATGAAAAGTCACCGGAGCAGAAAATGTTGCTGATGCTGGATTTTGGACATGGGCTCCAGCCTACGCATCTCTGGGCACGCTCTTTCACCGCATCAAGGTCACCTCCACGAGGCCAGGCCGCTCACGTCGTCCAATCGCGAGTCTTTAGAGGAGCGTGAAGTGCACGAGGGGACCATTAATCAAGTGTTAGCATTGCCTTTGTCTGGAATGAGGCCAAATCGCAGGCTATTATTTGTGTTTGGAGGTTGTTTTCGAGGCATTAAGGGACCTTTGCTTTCATTAAAAATGGTGAATAGGCTAAACGGATGGTTGCATCTTTATATGTTTGTTCTTTTTCTTCCAGCAGTAGCAGTGACAAGACTACTTTTCCAAAAATAATGAAATAGCCCCTCTAGATTCTGCCGTTTGATGCTTTGGTTTGTTCAGTTTATGTCCCTGTTTATGATCTTGCCTTGTTTTATTTTTAAATGTTTTTTTAGTTTTGTTGTCAGAATAGAATAGCTGGCCATAAATATTACTGAAAAAAAAAGTGAAAACCTTAATTATAAAGTTTATGTAATAATTATGGCTTTTAAAGTAATAGATATATTTGTAATTTTTATTTGTATTTTTTTTTTAAACCTTATTTTATTTAATTTTGACCATACAACCTATGATTTATTTTCCTTTTTTAAAAACTTAAATCAGCATATTATAATTATTTCTGATGGATCATGTGACACTGAAGAATGGATCAATGATGCTTAAAATTCAGATTTGATGAGAGCAATACATTACATTTTAGTCTTATAATTATTTCATTTTCAATTGTACATTTTATTATTGGTGTACATTTTACAATAAAATACTGTTTCAATCTTTTAGAACTTAATGCATGGTTACTTTGTAACTATTTCCGAAACATACAAGCACTTTCTGTTTGTATTAAAGTACGTTAAACATTTTTGTTTAAGTCTAGCTTAGTTTAGTTTACTAGCCCACTATTAGTTACTTAGGTAGTAAGTTTAGGAGTTTCCCCAACTGTTAAGATGTTTTGGGTCGTACAGTGCTCAAATTTTGCATGTTTTGAAGCGGGCAGCCTGGAGCAGCAAGGGAACGTTCATGTCAAGATTATCAGGGTTTGCTTCCTCATGTCGACATCTTCAGCTTTAGGCAATCCTATTACCAAACCACCTCACCAACTTCACAAGTTTTATCTTCACACACAGCTGTTCCAGAGGCAAAGCCTGGGCTGTATTTGTACAGGCCGAGCCTTCCTTCAAGGCAACTAAGTAAAATCCTTTCTCTCTTTTTGCAGTGCACCTGTTTTTCAGGAGATGAAAATATTTCCGCATGACTCTCATGGAGTATTTGTTGTTGGAGATGTTGAGAAGGCATCCTGCTGGAATCCCTGCTCATTTTTACATGTCAAAAGGCTGTAACGTAATGAATGGTGCTGCAGCGATGTGATGTTAGAAGCTGGCTGTGGAATAAACTTGCTGTGTGAGCGAACGCGAGAGTGTACAGTATGTATTCATGAGGTCATGCTCAAGAGGGTCTTTGTGATGCCGTGTCAGATGATAAAGTGCTGCTATTGAGCTCAGAGAGTCTGTATGAGAACTAAATGAGACGTTTAGTGAACCGATCCAAAACTCAGAGCGCTTATCGTTAAACTGTAAGATCTAAAATGTGTTAATACATTTTTTTTTTGTCTCCTATAACTTTGATTTATTTTAGTTTGAGAAATGTAATTAAATAATCTATTCATTTTTAGAACAGCATTTCTTGTTTTTATTTAGGTTTGTTTGTTTGTCTACTTTAATGTTTCGTAACAGCTTTTGTTTCAATATTTGTTTTTTGTTTTTTCAGAAATTTTTCATATTGATCTTTGCTGGTTTTTAAACCCTATTTTGAGGTACATGCTGAAATGTGTTATGTATTAAGAACTACTGTATGATAATATTTTGTACTTATAATTTAAATCTGTGTAATTTTTTAATTATTTTTAAAAAGTGTTATAAATAAACATCTCATCTCATTGATTTCATACATGTCCTCATATGAGGACACTGAGAGCAAAAGCATGTTTATTATGTATTTTGGGAGACATAAGAAATGAATAGGGAAGTTAATTATATTTCACTATTCTATGAAATACTATATATTATTATGATAATCTTGCCAGTTATTACTCCCATTAAAACACACATTTTTTTTTCATTACATGTTGCCCCCATTAAAATGCAAATTAGATTTAACTTATAGATACATCAAAACCGTTTTCCATTTTACACACATTTTGCAGAGAGAATGGCAAATCAAATAATTATGTTATAACATAGTAAATGAGTTAACATTTGTATTAGTATCTTTAATTTTTTTTAAATAGATGTTACTTTTATATTATTTATGTTTATTTTATTTTAGTTATTTAGTTGTTCTATAATTTTAGCTTATGTTATGTTATGTTTTTATTTTATATATTTATTTATTTTTTGTATATACTATTTAATTAATATTTCTATTGACCTACATTTTATTTAAATTAATACTAAAACATTTATGAGAAATTGAGAGTGAGTTTTTTGGTTGTTGTTGTTGTTTTGTTTAATTTTTTTGTCTGCAATAAACTTGTTTTAAGTGCATGTATGTGCTGTAAATAATAGCTCACTGTGATTTATCAATGTAAAAACCATCTGAGCGGAAGCATTTGCAGCATGCCTTCCTATAGAGGGCAGCAGAGAGTCACCCAAACAGAGGACAAACGCAGCTGCACGACACTGTATGTGTGTGTGTGTGTGTTTGTGCTGAAAGTGTGTGTGTGTGTGTCCAGCAGCCACACACTGGGGCAGGAGGGGACGAAGCTTTGATGCTGGCAAACACCGAGCTCAGCTGCGCACACAACCAACACACTTGTCCTTTATTTGTTTATTTTCTGCTATGAATGCCAACTAATTATCACGGAATGAAGCAGCTCTGAGATTCGCAAGGCATTATTATTTCAAATAAAGGCCTGCTTGTGTCTTGCACTCATTTGTCTTTGCTCCACAGAGATAATGATACTGTACTTTGTACTCCTGCAGCCGGACGCGTACTCACCCATCGCTGTCCTCATGTAAAAATAGAGTCTGGCCTGCTGGGCTGCAATCATTAAACAAATCACTCTTTTGCCTAAAATTAACTTTGAGAAACATGGTGGGTGACTGTGGACGGCGCTCCGTGCCAAGAACACAGTCACTTTGTTAGGATTTATTTGCCCAAGGGCTGTATGAGGATAGAGTTTGTTCTTTGTTGGGACATTAATGCCGCACAGGTCGCTAATGAGCGACAGTGGGATGGTATGTGGGGGACTTTCACCCTGTAATGACAATATGGGCCACAAAATACTTTTTTGGCATGAACTTGAATAAAATTGTATTTAATTGTATTTTTTTGTAAAAATTGTATTTTTATTTTTAAAGTCAGCAATCATGTTCTTTATATTTACAAACAATGGAAGCTGGTGACTTCCATTTTTTAATTTATTTTATTATCTAACATTTATTATAAAATAAAACATATTACAATAATTTTTCATTGTATTTATTAATAATACTAATAGTAATATGTATTATTATTATTATTGTTGTTATTGCAGGTTTAATTATTTTCACCCTCATAAAAAACAAACAATTAATGATAACAATTAAATTATAAGTATATATATATAAGTATATATATAATGTAAAAGTGTAATATTGTACCTGATGATACTTTAGAAAAAAACAAATATGCTATCTGGGAAGCACTAGATTCACACAACACATATTTTTCCTGCGAGATACTTGTAAAAGAAGAAAACAGAAATTGAACAAATTTTTCAGACATAATGTTCCTCCGCTTGTCAAGCCTGATTTCTGGTTTGTTTCATCTCCAAAACATCAGTACACACTTGCAATTAGAGGAACGGCAGAATCCGCACAACAGTATTTACTTATTTATGTATTTCAAAGGGTTGATATGGCAGAAGACATCTCTCACTGCCAGCAGGAGAGAGCATTAGTGGCAGGCCACATTAGCAGAAATACAGGCTTTCAGCACATGGAAAGTCTGCTTTCTGATACAAACTGTGTGACGTCTGATGTGGGGTATGCATGCAAAATATTGACATACAGTACACATATATAAATATAGACGTATTTCATTGGAAATACGTGCCCTTTACAAACATTTCTGCAAAACTGAAAAAAAACTAAAACAAACGTACCTATACAGTACATACAAGTTGCTGCATTTTACAGTTGAAATGAACACTACAGGCAGTAATACTCCAACAACTTTTATTCCTTTTCACACAAAAGTATGTTTTACAGATACATTTTTGATTAATAAAGGCACATTTTCACACAATTACTTGCAGAATGTAATGTTATGACTTCAAAACATTTGAAAACTGATACTTTTGAATGTTGTCGTCACATATACAGCTTCATACTGTATGTATGAGTTTTCTAATTCAGTCAGTTTACTCGGTAGCTCACATAGGACTCCGTTGCAATTAGGTGATTCAAACACCGGGTCGGATCTCGAGTAAAACGGTCTAACAAAACAGTTCAAGCCAGCGTAAGGAAGTAAAAAATAGCATGCATAAGCGAATATGTTTTTAAATTACTTTTGAATTTGTTAACACTATCGGGTAGATTTAGGTTGGGGTTTGGTATTTCCAATCTGATAGAGCATTAATCTTTAGCGACACTCACTGGATATTTTAATATCTGAACGGCCACAAAATGTCCCTCAAGCAGCATTATACAAACACTGCAATATGTATCTGTACCAACGTAATACAGACGTGCCACGGTTGTGTGTTAAACGTGTGTTTTAGGAACATTCTCAAGACATTTTACTTTGACACTGCAGCAATACGTGCAGTAAGGTACATAATTATGGGGTTTCAGAAATGTATATATAGGCACGTATTTTCAACGGGCCTGGGTTCATTTAAGAGACCCTTAAGTAAAGCGTTACTGGTTAACCGTATAATTTGATTATTAGCATGCATATTACTAGAAAATTTGACATTTATTAATGCTAATTATTGCTGCTCCTACCCAATACCTAAACTTAACAACTACCTTACTGACCATTAATAAACAGCAAATTAAGTAAATATTGAGGAAAAGTTGTAGTTAATAATTAACAAGTGTTACCTATTCTAAAGTGTTACTGTGTTACCATACTTTGAAACAATTTTCACTTAGAAATTGGTAAGAAATTTTACAAATAGTTACAAAGAAACCGCAAGTATAGCACACTAAATTATTTATTTTATTTATTTGTGCCGAAAACTTTTAGGAATGACTACATATTGAATCTCTAATAGTCATACAGCCTACTCACTTATCATGTCAGTCGGGTGTAAGAAGTTTTTGTGAGTTTGTGAGAGCATGGCTATGAAGGACTCTCCGTCTAATGAGCGGACAGCAAAGATGAAGATGGCATTATCTGTCATCGCTGCATCCTCCTCAGCAGAGCTGTGTGATAATGCAGAATTCACACACCCACTGTTCTTCAGTATTCCTAGAGCTTCCTGAAAGCTCTTTTGCGTGAAATGCGCCACAGCGCAAGGGAAATTCATGACGGAAGTGCACAAAATCAATTACAGCCGGCATGTGGCACATCAAAAGAATAAAGAGGAACTACTTTAATGTAAATTTCTTACATCGCGTGACGCGACTCATTCTTGGAAATGCGAGTTGTGCAATGTTCATTACCTATTTGATAGGCTTTATATTTTACCTTTATCTTCACAAAACACAATGCTGGGTTTGAGGGATACACTTAGAAAAAACACCTTGAGCGTAAAACCCCGATGCAGACAGAAAGCAGGTTGGCACATGGCTTGTTATTTAATTAAAACTGACAGCAAAATAGTATTTTGGTCTTTTATTTTTGTTTGTTTGTCTGAAGACAATTGGTCGGATATTTAGCTGCTTGTGTTTTTGCAGTGAGTCTAGAAGAAGGAGGTTTTGTTTTGTACTCAGTTAATGTGCAGGCAATTGTTAACCAGAAAGGTCAGCATGAAAGATTTACGAATACCTTTTCTGGTTGTTTTGTGGGTGATCAACTCACAGGAACATATAACATTGATTTTTGATGGGAAGGAAGGTGAGGAAGGTGTTGCCTTCCTAGCACATAGATCTCTTAATCAACATGTTTGCTTGTATGTCCAGAGAGACTTCAAATATTGGTATTTCGTTTGGGTAATTTTGATGATCAGAGGTTTCATGCATACTTGACATGTTCTCAGAAATGTGAAATATTTAACAAATGCTATCTTTTGAAGTTGGTAAGATTTGTATTTATTTCTTTATTTTATTTATTAACTTCTTTTCTTTTTTTTTTTTTAAGGAGTCTGCCCACCAAGGCTGCATATATTTGATAAAAAGCACAGTAAAACTAAAATAGTCTTACAACTTCAAATACCTGCTTTCTGTGTAATCATATGTCATAATGAATATTAAGTTATTATTCACATGAGCCTTCAGAAATAATTTTAACATGCTGATTTGATGCTCAAGATTGTCTGGTTATTATCAGTGTTTAAAATATTTCTGTGGAAATTGTCATACATTCTATGTTTCAGGATTTTTGATTAATGGAAAGTTCAAAAGAACAGATTTTGTTTGTTTATTTGTTTCGAATATAACTATTTTGTGACATTATATTTGTCTTTACTACCACCTTTGATCCATATAATGCAAAGTGGATAGAAATTTCAAAAGAACAGACGTGACAGTAACACTTTATTTTGATGGGGGGGATAAAAACTAACGGTGGTAATCTTAAGGCACCTCACGATCTGATCCGATTCTGGGAGTCACAATCCGATTTCAAAACGATTCTTGAATTAATTCTTCTGCTGTGCAAATACATCTTTACAACTTTAAATCTTAACCAACATTAAAGTTTCTATGCTTTTTGTTTATATTTGATATATCTGTGTGAGTGTTGGTTTCACAATTAAATTACAAAATTTTAAGATATGTCATGCATTTTAGTCTGTGACTAGCTTAAGTCTTGTCTGTGAAACCAGGAGAATATCACATTCTCCTTCAAAATTACTGCACATGGTTACATTTTAAATCAAAATTATTTTGTGCAAAATTTTAAAATATTTTATCATAATATAAAGAGGCTATTCATTATGTAAGGGATAATGTATACAGGCAGCCGGTAGTTATTGCAGAATCAAGCATTCCAGAGAGCCGTGTAATAAAGTACTATAATGAGTAGTATAGAACTACTCATTAAGTGCTGTCTGAGTATGCAAAAGTTTACAGAAATGGTTTTGACTTTTAACAGTTGGATTTTTCTTTTTTTCCTCTGCATTATTTCTAATTACTATATAACACTAATGATTAACAGGCTGGATTCAGACAAATGCACAGATCTCTTTTGATATATCAGATGTTTTGCTCTGCTCTAAAAACATAACTGATGGTGCGAACATCAGTTTCGTATAAAAGCATTTGAAAATGCAAGTGCATTTAAATGCAGCCGCAATCTGCTGCTTCAGGACAAAGCGCATGTGACTGTCAGTGACAAAGTCTGTCAGCACGCAGGTTTCGTGCATATAATACAAATGTATTCCAAACGGTATATAAAAAAAAACATATCTAAAGTAAAACGCGACGGATGGTCGCACACAATGTGCATGTGTCTCAGCGAAAATTCTGTGCAATGAAGCCTGGTCGTGCCGAGCACGCCCACATGCCATATATGCGGGAAAAATAATTGATTATGAAATATTTTGGATCGATTCAAAATCATTGAAGAGAGAATCGCGATGCATCCATGCATCAATTTTTTCTCCCACCCCTATAAAAAACACATACAATGTAAAATACAAACATTAACTTCCTTGTGTCACGTATTGCCAGCAAATTAATTACCAAACTAATTACACAAAACTCACAGCACCTGGGGAGACAATCAGACACTAAGGATCGGGGCGGGGTTACCAAATGACAGGATAACATGAGGGAGAATGAATGAAAACAAAACACCAAGCACATGGACATGAAAACGAAAACAAAACACAGAAGAGACGCCTGGAAGCGTGACACCTTGAATCAATCAAATGAACAATCAAAATCTACGAACCCTTAACTTTCCTCTGCTAAGTAATAATATATCAATTAGAAATTAGTTTGTTCGCAATTGCTAATAAATCTACTTTAGCAACCTCCAATATTAATATAGAACATGCCTTTATACATATTTTACAATGGCTTTGAATGTGGTTCAACCAGAATTTAGAGTCTGAACAATCTGTTTTGAAAGAAAGTATAAACAGGGTTTTGTGACTGGATCACTCAAAACACATTCAGAAAAGAGCATGATCATGCAACCTGTGAAGAAGCACCAGGCAGAAAGGGATCCATTTAAGAGACGTTTTATTAAGGGAGGTCATACAGGCAGGGTTAGTAAACAGTAGACAGAGCAATAGAGGCAAATACAGATCCGTAGTCAAGGCCGGGCAAGGTCGAGGCAGGTAGTGAGATTCACAGTCCAGTAAGAGTAGCAGAAATTGGGGCAGGCGGCAGAACAATCAGAGAATGATAGACAATCCAAAGTAGGCAAAAAGGTAATACAAAACAAAAGGAAAGCTCAGAATTGATGACAAAACCAAGACTTCGCGTTTTAATATTCTCGTGAAAGTTCTCTCTGGCGATTCGAAGGAGGCACGGTGGGAACCTCCATTATGACACAACCAAAGCTCCATTGTAGTGGAAATGCTAGTTTATCCTGACACTGCCCATCTGCTCAAATAACATTGAATCAATTCAGAAAGAGAGAGACAGAGAGAAAGAGAAGGTTGGAGAAGAGAAGAGTTGGAATATCTAATAGGATATGAAATACCATCATAATATTATACCTGGGTTTTGTGAAGCATGAATCATGTGAAGCACATTGGAAGTTCAATAATGAGAACTCTGCTTGCAAGGACGCATTGGTAATTAGATGAAAACAAGTATATTTGAGAGCATGAGTGTGTCAAAGTGTGTACTGACACATCTCTCTCCTACAATATACAATCTCAAGAAGACACAGGAGATGCATAATAAGGTTTAAACTTGACAATATTTTTAAAGCGATCTCTCAGCCAAAATTATATTATATAACGTAATCACAAAATTATATTATTAAATCACCTGATGATAGAAAACATAGATGTTTTATGCACATACATATCAGCAGCTCATCTGTCTTCAGTCGGAGTTGAAAGGTTTTCTCAGTTCAGTGAATGTTGAAGGAACTGGAGCGCTGAATAAGTTAAGTCATTATACTGTAGGATCAGATACGTCGCTATTTTTGCACATTTCCAGTCGGAGTGACTGTCAGGCTTCTGAAAGTGATTTTTGACTGACTTTCTTGTAGGTCGATTCTGCTCAAGCTGGAAAATGTTTTAGACATTTCAGTTCAGTTTGTTGAATCGGTTCATTCTGTTCACCAAAAGGAACTGGTTCAAAAGCTTCCTGGTCTCATTGCATACCTGAGCACATTTTTTTGTGAGATACAAAATAAGAAGACACTAGAAGCAGTAATACTCTGACATCTTTTATTCCTTTTCACACAAATTTACAGAGTTTTGATTAATAATAATAAATGCATATCATGTTATGATTTATATGATTGACATATATATATATATATATATATATATATATATTTTATTTTTTATTTTTATTTTTATTTTTTTTTTAATTTTTTTTTTTTTCTACTGGCCAGGTTGGGCCAGTGCTTTAAATTTTGACTTGCCCTTAAAACGTTTTTTTTTTATTTCAATACCACTGCAAATACACAAACAGTATCTCACAAAAGTGACTAAATCCCAAACATTTCAGAAACAATTTTAGTAAATCTTCTTAAGGGACAACGGCAGCTCGCTATACAGCAGCACTACTTATCCAGCTCCAGACCATGATGCTACCCCCACCATGCTTGACTGTAAGCCAGACACAGTTTTTTTGATACTTCTCACCAGGACATCACCATACATGCTGGACATGTATTTATTTTTTACCTATGCAACAAACATAAGGAGAAAAAAATAGTGTACTTTTTACTTTCAATACATATGTACGTTTGAAAAAAATAATGTTAATAATAGTATTAAAAAATACTTTCCATACTTAAGTACAATTAATATCACAAGTCTTTTACTCAAATGGGAATTTACTTTTACAAAAAAAAAAAGAAATTGGTAAGATATCGTCTATGTTACGTAGGTAACCCTCGTTCCCTCAAGGAGGGAAGGGAGACGTTACATATGGGAACTTGCATGAGAGATCAATTGCCTTTGAGCTTCAAGAAAAAGGCCAATGAACATTGACATGGCAGGTTGCATCCATGTGCACCTCATCACTATGTGAGTAAAAGAGGGCATGGAAGCAGTGCACCTGCAGGTTTTTGCTGAGGAGCCAAGCTTGGGAGGACTCAGGGAGGCAAAGAGGTCTATCTTGGCCTTGCCGAAGTAGCTCCAAATCAGCTGGACTACGCCATTCTCCAGGGTGGGTGGTCTGCTGTGAGAGCTGGTTGCTGCACGGTTGAGTTCCCCTGGAATATGAACAGCACACAACAATTTCAGCCACATTTGGCTCCACAGGAGCAGATGGCAAGTTGTGACGTGTGGCATGAGCGTAGACCATTGTCTGTTGATGTACGAAACGGTCGCCGTGTTGTGACTACGTTGACTATGATCCCCTCCTTTTCATTTTTGTTTGCGTTGAGGTAAATTCGAGACATGAAAGTGCACGTCCTTCAGGTTAATTGCTGCGAACCAATCCTGGGGCCGAATGCACATTTTCAGGATGCACTTCAGGTTTAGCATTTTTGAAAGGCAGCCTGTGGTGGGTGGGCGCCTGGTGAACTGAATCGCGAGGGGCTAGGAAGCTGTAACCAGGCTCCCAGCTGGGTCGCTAGGGGAATCAAGGTAACGTTGACTGCCGTGATCGCAGTGGGGCAGCCTAAGTGGGAAACAGGAAGGGGACTGATCCCAGAAGGATAAACATCCTGGAGAAAAGTCTGACTGCAGAGGTGGAGCACATGGGGACCGGCTTGAGTCCCTCTGGGGCAGGATGTGGGATATAGCCTTGGTCTGCCTTTGAAATGCCGAGAATTCCTGGGCCAAGTCCTTGATAGTGTCCCTGAATAGGCCGACCTGGGAGATTGGAGCGTCAAGAAAGCAAGCTTTGTCAACATCTGCCATCTGCCCCAGGTTCAGCCAAGTGCCGCCTCTGGACCACGACTGTGGACATCACCTGGACAAGGGATGGCGAGGGTAGGGGGCCAGCCACGACCTGGTCAGCTCCTCGTGCACCTTTGGGAAGAAAGGCACCATGAGGAAACACAGGAGTACCGCAGTCACTAACCCCAGAAACCAATCATCCAGCCTCGAAGAATCGGACGCGTGCCCCTGACACCCCCAATTCGACCCCCTTGGTGGCTCGGAGGAGCATAGCTGATGGTTCAGTGTCCGGCTCGGACAGGGCATTGACAGCGGAGGGATGCACCAGAGAAGACGCTCGCCCGCTGTGCGGGGAAGCAATCTGCTTTGGCAAACACTGACGGAACTACGTGATGGGGCAGAAGTCTGCAAGGTTTTTATGCCCGGCGGAACATTCTACTTGAGTCTTCACAAACGGGAAGAAGGCAAAGGGAGGACCTCACTGTAGCCATGGTCATGCATTCGCAGTTAGCGCATAAATCTTCCACGAGCACTGCCTGGCGTGATCTTGGAAAGGAATCTACCGCATCCTGAAGCACACGGCCAGATAGACATTCCGGGGAATGCCTTACCAACTGTGAGAAATTGCTCTTTTTCCTGGATTGCCCAGGGAGGACTTGCGGTGCCGCGCACTCAGTAGGTCTCACTGGAATGCAAAAAGCTGTTATGCTTATGTCCTTTAAAAAGGCCACCAGCCCACAGGACCCGCTGAGAGCCGCCCAGTCATTATCCGTCAGAGGGAGAGAGAGCATGAACTCGCAGGAACTCCTTCTTTGATTCCAGCTCAGAATAGCGAGGCTCCGAAGCAAAAGTCTGCAGTTGTACTGCATCCGTGCCCTTTTATACTCACGCAGCAATGAGTTGCACCTGGATGCAACCTGTGCAACCTTTTTCTTGAAGCTCAAAGGCAATTGGTCTCTCATGCAAGTTCCCATATGTAACGTTGGAGTGACTCAAATGAAGGGGAACTGTACTTTTACTTGAGTATGAATTTTACGAATTAGCCACCTCGTAAAATATGTATGAACTGGTCATGAGACTGTGTTGATAGCATGGGTATATATGTTGCAAAAGTCAATAATACACTGTATGGGTCAAATTGATTGATTTTCCTTTTATTTCAAAAATCATTAGGATAGTAAGTAAAGATCATACATTAAGCATGAAAAAAAATCCTTATTGTAAATATATTTTATTTTTGATTAGTAATATGCATTGCTAAGAATTTCATTTGGACAACTTTAAAGCTGATTTATACAGAGCCCCTTAAGTGACATGGGGGTGGGAAAATACTGGGTGAGTGGAAGAAATACGGGGCAGTGTTCCCCCGCAAAACTGTGCGTTCTCTTGCAAATATATTTATGTTCCCTCTCAAAACTTTTACAGTTTTACATGTATCAAGAACACATGTTGCAAGAGAAAACATGATGTTTTCAAATAAATTTCAGGAGGAGCATGAACAAGTAATTAAATGCCCTGATATACTTCAAACAAAGTTCTTATTTGTTTTTCGCTTGAGGGCAAAAAAGTTAAAAAAGGCAGAATGATGGTATACTGTTTCCAAACATTCTGACACCCCCACACTGTTAAAGTGGGTGTAGATTAATGTAAACATGACGAGACGCTTGCATGTAGCATATGCATTTGATTAAACGTTTATTTATTGCATACCTTGAGACCGATGATGACAGCAGCAGTATGGTGTGATATTTATTTGCTTGTTACCTTTCGTTACATTCTTTTCATGGCTTTGGAAAACTTGCATCTGGTGTTTCTCTACGTCGCTTTTAACTCTGGGTCATTCTCACAAGCTTTATTGTAATATCTTTGTAGGAATTAATTGCTTTCACTTAACTTTTAAAGTCTCACCCGAAGCGATCTTCCAGGTGCAGATATGTGGCAGCGAAGCTATATAGTGACTGGAAATGTTGCTTCCTCGGTTGAAAGACAAACAATCCTGGGTGTGTTTCAGAACACACCCACCGATTGCGTAGCGGCCATTTGTTTATTTATTTGTATTTATTTATTTGTTGTATCTATTAAAGCTTACTGTATTTATTCAGCCTCCAGATGATTTGTAAACATCAGTTTCAAAAGATTGACCGTTATGGTTGGTGTTGTGGTTCAGGGTCACATATTGTGATTTTTTTGGTTTGTTTTAAGTTCCTTCCTATGTTTTTTTCCCCTCTTTTTTTCCTTTTTGTTTTTTTTCATAAAAGTAGGCAGTCACTGACTTTTCAGGAATAATAAGAATCACCGTTCTTATTTCAGAATGAACTGTACCTTAATGCAACACACAATGCACATTTTCTGAATCATTGTAAGTTACAGTAGAGTATATCTCTTTCTCAAGCTGTATATGAGAGAAAAAAAAAAAAGCAAGACACCTAGGTTTCCACTCTCAGCCTGACATTCTTTGATTCATAACAGCACTGAGACGACCGGTCATCATCTCTAGGGATGGAGTCTTCCTCAACAGTCCTGTGCTCCATTCAGCAGCTCCACATGCTGCTCACATGAAATGTGAAGTGACAGGCTGCCGGCATCCACGCTTGCTTCTTAATATAATCCATTGCTGTCTGTGTCACATCCGTCAGCGGCGTCTGCCCGTATTGTCTGAGAGATAAGATGGTGTTCTGAAGAGTGAAAAAAAATCAAGCTTATTCATATCCCATTTCACTGCTTCCAAATACATAATGCAAAATGAGGAGACGTTGCATTGTAGAGTGAACCGTTCAAGAAGGAATCTAAAAACTGTTCTAATTAAGTATGTTTGTGATGGAGAGCATTAAAATATCCCTGTGTAAATGACTTTACACATTCAGAATCATGTACATCTGCATGATTTATCACTAGGTATTGACTGACCGCTTTGTTTACTCAACATAGGTATGTTCTGTAAATGTTTTTAAGCAAAATTAAAAGAGCAAAAATAAAATGTCTTGATAATCATCCAGAAAACCTTCTGTAAAAGAAGTGCGCTAAATTGCATTGAGTGTGCATATGTAGTGCACTTCATGTCTTAAAAGTATACTATAAAAATTGTATTGCGGATAATATATTAATGAATTGACCTCTTAAAGGGGTCATCCAGTGACATATGCACATTTACAAGCTGTTTGGACTGAAATGTGTGTTGGGAGTACACAACCAATTCACAAGTAGTTTTTTTTTGTTTTTTTTATAAAAATAAGTTGCCCCTTCTGAAATCAAGCCATTCTCAAATGCATGTCGGTGTAACATCACACCGACAGAGGCCACTCCCATAATAGTTTATTGACAGCAGCGTGTCACACAGACTGAACTGGTATCTTACCTCAGACCCGCCCTGAGTGAGCTGTCATCACACCGAGATGCAGAGACAATCAAGACTCCTAAACGATTGAGGTGTTTTGTTGTT
>JAUCMU010000097.1:24436914-24456483 GCA_032275025.1 Enteromius treurensis
AGCAACGCTGAGAAACAGCCAATCAGAGCAGACCTCCTCATTAATATTCATGAACCTTCCGAATAAGGCAAAAACAGGGTCAAATTCTAGGGTTGTAAATGGACCTGTAAAACCGTTTCTGGGCATTTTTTCCCCTTACCTAAGGGAGAGGGGGAGTTTTCAGGAGTGATGATATTACTGGAGTTTTTCTTTGAGCATGTACGTAGCTGAAATAATTTCAAGGTCATGAGGAATGAAGATTTACTGATGAATTATGATTTCTGTGTGAAATGGTTCCACTCGTATTTTGTGCTTGAATTTGTGGGCACACTTTGTGAGCTGTTGTATGTGCAGTATATGAGAAAGCAGAATAAGATTTTCTTGAGCTGCATTCCTAGTCAGTACACCTCTGTCAGTATACAATGCTGGTGTAATAATGCAGTATGATAGAACAGCTGTCAAACGCCTTAATTATAGCATTTTCTAAACGGCTAGAGGCAGCTATATATAAAGCTCTCATTTTCAATAATGAGGATAAACTTAGAACGAGTGTACATCATCAGATCTAATTAGCCTCTGACACGTTCTGTCCATCATTCCCCTGAGAATAAAGCAAATTCCTGTGCACCTGCCATCTGAATCTCATATTTTATGCTTTTGAAAGCAGAGTTTCTTAAAAGTTTTGTCAAGCCTCAAGGACAAACATAATTATAGGTGTAAAAAGTCACATTAGCAAAATATGCTGTGTTATTATAACTCACTGTTTCCTTTGTGTTTGCCTATCAAACATCTCTTTGAAACACAGAATGCTTAGAATCTGAGAATTATTGGACAGATTCCATTCCATCTGTTGCTGTTAGTGCTGTACAGCTTTAAGGTCAAGATGTATAAATATACATGCTCCCTGTGTCGTGAGCACTCATCTTTTTTTGTTTCTTTTATGTGTTTATCAGTGTAAAAGTGAACACAAGCTGTTCTTCCATGTTGCTAGATTGTCATGTATTTCATCAAAAGCTGAGAGATCTAGTCTTGTAGAGTGCACTTGAGATAAAGATCATAATTACAAAGAAAAAAGTTGTGAACAAAATTGACATAAGACCTCTTTTTATCTCTCAGTTATAACTTTGTGTCTTATAATTTTGGTGTTAATTTTAATGTTAATTTTGACTTTTATGTCATACCTCATAATTAAAATGACTGGTGCTGTCAACCAATTAATCACAATAATTTTTTTAAAATAAAATTTACTTCATATATATGAGTGTGTGCTGGATACATTTATTATGCACTGTATAAAAAAACACAAACAAGAATAAAAAAAAAAAAATATATATATAAAATATAATATAAATTTATATACACAAATATTTTAAAAAATACATACTTTATGTATTTAATATATGAATTAATATATAAATAATAAGAATAAAAAAACAGTACACAGTAATAGATTATATAAACATTAATTGTTTGACAGCATTAATAATTATATATTAACATTTTTATTAGCACGATCACCTCTCATGTTGGCAGATGATTTGAACCCCATTAGTAGCAGAGAGGCACAAGCATGTTTTTACAAATAGACTAAAAAAAGTATTTGTCTCTAATGAAACAAAATGTACTGTGTTTGACAAGAGAGACATGAAACTGAATGGACTAGTGTTGGATTTTATGTATGGTTAGTATTTTTCACATTTACTCATGATGCACAATTAGACTCTCAGTATGTCTAGTATTTTTTTGTGCTGTAATTATAGTTTTTGCTTTTGTATTTAGAGAGTACTGTTGAAGGCCATTACTAAGAGGGTCTCACCATGATGCTTTACACTGCAGCACTGCAAGTACCTGACAGAAAAAAAAAGAATCACATATCATATAAAACTGCCCAAAAAATGACAAGGGTAAGAAAGGGTCACTTGTAAAATAGAGGGTAAAAAACCTTGCATAGTTCTTTTCATTCCTCCTGTTTTATTCACTCTGCATGACGTTTTCGTTGTTAGAAATTGTGGCAAAGTCATGATGTCCTTTGATAAACACAGAGCAGAAGCATATGAAATTGTGCAGTGGGAGACATCTCCTTCCCTGTGCAGTCTGCGTTTGGTTCCAGAGTTTTCCACTCTGCATCCCCCTCAGCCGAAATGAAGGATAGGTACGTTTGGGGAGGGGGGGGGGTTTGGAAGGATTTATCAGCTTGATTGTGGAGAGTGATGGAGAGGTTGCGCTGTGGCAATCTTTAACTGCACAATTACTCAAGCGGATTTGCCATCACTAGCCTTATCTTCAAACAAGCAGCTTTGATCGATCATCTTGCAGATAGAAATGAGAAAAAATAAATATTTCCCTCCGGCGGGCGGAGAAAGCACCATTTGTAAATCGCTCTGCCACAGGTTAGCCGAGGTGACGGCGCACAGCCTCGCCCCGAGATATCACTGCCTGCATGCACCGAATTAGTGTACGCCATGAGTATGTAAATAAAACCTTCTTGCGTAATGCTCTCCTTTGCCCTTTTTCCTCCGACTCCTGGCTTGAAAAGCAAGTGTCAAATGTAGTTTGTGGGGAATTTACAAGGATCGCGCAAATTGGACATGATCTGGAAAAGAGAGCAGCTAAACCAGCAGAGGAGGATTTTGGCAGTAGAGCCGGTTTAGCAGGTTTGCGAAAGCTGTGTGATTTCATTTGACAAATTAGCTCTTTTCCACAACAAGAAACATTCCCAAGCCCTTGCTTCCCTCACGTATCCACTATCGATCTGAAACCTTTTAAGACCGCAATTAGTCTTGGATTAAAACCTGCCCTTGTGCAACTCAGCGGCCCACCTGTAACACGTCATATGATTTCCCCTTGATATTTACAATCATCGTTACTCATTTGCTTTCATTAGTACTTCAGAAGGAGAGTACGGCTTTAAAATCAAGTGAATAGAAACACACAGCATAGGGTAATAGAAAGCTAGCACCCTTTCTGAAGATACTTTCGCCCACACCAGCCTGGCTCTCTTCGGTTTTTAACCGTTGGGAAAGGACTTTGATTTTCATCCAGTTGAATAAAAGGATTGAGGTCAATGTTTCATTGTAATAGCGAATTTCAGCACACCTCGCTAAACAGCCTGGAGGGCATCTGTTGATGGCAGCATGTGTTCGGCTGGGAGAAGTAATTTTGCTAGGCCAATTTATGTTCTGCTTTGCTGTTAGAAATGGCCAGTGGAAGGTGGGATCGGTGTGATCTTGAGATGAATGATTAGACGGGGAAATGGTCCTTCCTGCTCATTCATCAGTTGATCATTATGTTCTCATCTAATCTAATTGGTCGAGCAGAGTTCCAAGAACACTGATATACAATCCTGCATCACTGAGTCATTTCACTGTTTGTTTCATTCCACTTGTCTGTATTAGTCTATAAGGGATTAATATTATTATGTCCTTATTCTTTTTTTCATTTCCATTTTCCTCTGTATTTTTATATGTCAGTAATTAGTATGCTAGTATATGCAATTCGAAATTCAGTAGTTGTCTTTATGATTTAAAACCATCATTTAAATAGATGGTTAATGCACGGTTTCATTCATGAATAAAACCAATTACTGTCTGTCTTTTTTATTTTTATTTTTTTTTTTAAACAAATTGTTAGACCGTTCTTTTAACTGGAGCGTTGGTTCAGAGCATTGATGTAGTTCTAGTGGTTGTTTTATGACTGGGTCATTTTATTCTTTCATTTAGCCAACAGGTTAAAAACATTGTCAAGCTTTAAAGGGGTCATACGGTGGTACATGCACTTTTTCAAGCTGTTTGGACTGAAATGTGTTTTGGGAGTATGAGTACACAACCACCCTAAAATGATAAAGATCCACTGGTAGTTTTCTTTTAATGTAATAAAAATAAGTTGCCCCTTCTGAAATCAAGCCATTCTCAAATGCCTCACACCGACATAGGCCACACCCACAATAGATGATTGACAGCAGCGTGTCACACAGACTGAACTGGTGTCTTACCTCAGACCCGCCCTGAGTGAGCTGTCATCAGACCGAGATGCAGAGACAATCAAGACTCCTAAACGATTGAGGTGTTTTGTTGTGGAATGTATTAATGAAAATAGCATACCCCGACATCTGAGTGACTGAAGATGCAGAGGATTGACGTTACGTTTTGTTCTGAAGATGAACACACCCTTGATGAACCGACATGCATTTACAGTATGTTCCCGCGAATCGTTCATAATCCTGCCTCACCTACAGAAGCAGTGAGTACAATGTCTTTTAATGAATCTATATTACAGACTTTCCATTGAGACCCTAAAGAATCATATTTGCATGTGGAAAATTGGCTTTGCATGACTCCTTTAAGGTAAAGGTTACGTAACCCAGGTTCCCTGAGACACAGGAACGAATACTGCGTCTGATAAGACGCTATGGGAAAAACTCCTTTTTCCTTCTAACTGAAGCCTTTTTTAACCACGCAGTGAAACTGCACGGCCATTAGTCGCTGCAGTGGTATTTTTTTAAACCAATCGGCAGATGCCGTGCTATGCCGACCAATGGCCGGAGCTCCTGTCGAAGCTTGCCTGAGAGGGTGGAGCCACCTATAAAAGGGGCAGCTTCGCGCCAGGACTTCAGGTTACATAAACTGAAGCGATGGGTATACAGCGCGGCAAAGAATGCAGTACTCGTTCCCATGTCTCAGGGAACCTGGGTTACGGAAGTAACCTGTACGTTCCCTTTCGACACTTCACTCGTACTACGTCTGATAAAACGCTATGGGAACTATGTGAGGGACGATAAAGCTTGAGCCCAGGCAAAGCCGTGGTGCACAGTCACATAAGCATGCAGAGAATAATGCCCGGCATATATGCATTCATATTGTCCATGTGCTTAAAGGCGTGCGAGCCTGAGATAGCGCATCCCACTTGGGGATGGTGCAAGGGCGAGAGGGACAGAGCCACCTAGATTCTCTTAGAAGACGGATAATAAGAAAATCCTTGCCCACAGTCTGGCCTGCTATAAAGTCATGGTGGGCTGCTATGGCCGCCACATAAGTCTTAAGGGTGGATGGGGTGCGTCCCTTATCCAGCAGGTGTTGCAGAAAGGCTAAAATCTGAGATATCTGGCATGGTTTTATTGTGCTACGCGCACCATCTCGAAAAAATGACCATTTCAAAGCATAATCATGTCTCGTAGATGAGGCTTTAGCGTGACAAATGGTGTCTAGTATGTGCTCAGGGAGGCAGATAGGCTCCCGTCGAGCTGCCAACATTTAGGGCCCACAGACTGGGCTGTGGGTGCCAGATTTAGCCCTCTGCCTGAGAGAGAGGTCTCGTCTCAGGGGAATGACTGCGCCCTGGTTCAGTTTTCCGGGGATGTGTGTTGCCCTTATCGAGCGCAGGTTGTACTGGGCCCATCTGAGGATGGCCGCAGACAATCTGAATAGGCGCTTTGATGACAGACCCTCCTGGAGATTTGTGTATGACACCCCAGTCATACTGTCTGAACGAACCAGGACTAGAGTGTTCCTCAATTGCTGCAGGAAAATATGATAAGCATCCCATACTGCCAGCATCTTCAGGCAGTTGATGTGCAAGCTGCTTTCTGCATCCGACCACAGGCCCGCGGCTGGTGAGCCTTTGTGCAGCACGGCCCACCCTTTTGTGGAGATGTCTGTCGCTATTACTTTCCTTCTGCACACAATGTGGATGGGAACACCTCTCTGTGGCCACTGGGTGCCTTCCCATAAACGGAAAGCTGCAATGCAGGCTCCGTCCAGTTTGAGCTGAACGCATCCATGATGCCAAGCATGCGGCGGCACCCGCTCCTTCAACCAGTATTGAAGCTCCTGTCTTGTAAGAGGCTGAGCCGTAACACTGATGAGGCTGTGGCTAGTAGACCCATCATACTCTGAAGACTTTCAGGGGATGAAGCATTGCAATCCCGAAGGAGGCTCAATGCGTTATTGTCGCCGCGCGCTCTGTGAGGTTGGCGCTCTGATTTGCATTGAGTCTATTACAGTGCCCAGGAATGTATTTGTTGGCTGGGCATCAGCATGCTCTTGGCAATTTTCACCCTGAGTTCAAAATGGTCTAAATGCAGAGGAGAATGCCCAGAACAAGCCAGTCGTCAAGGTTATTTAGAACACAGGTTCCCATCTGTCTCAGAGGGGAAAGCGCCGTGTCCGTACACTTTGTAAAAGCTTGTGGGTCCAGGGAGACACCAAAGGGCTAACCGTGTAATAGAATGCTCTTCCCTTTAAAGGTGAATCTCAAGAATGGCCTGTGTTGAGGGGATTTTTGTACATGAAAGTACGCATCTTTCAGGTCCAGTGAGCATCCAGTCTGTCAGCTGTATCTGCGAGAGAATGGCTTTAAACGTGAGCAATCTGAACTGCTGTTTTATAATGGCGCGATTCAGATGTCTCAGGCCGAGTATAGGTCTCAGACCACCATCTTGCTTGGGGACTAAAAAGTACTGGCTGCAAAAACCCTTATTCTCTTTCTGATGGGGGAAAAAATGTTCCATAACCCTATTTGAAACCCCAGGAATGGCTTGCTAGGCATTCTGCCAAGGAAAGGGTTTATTATTTCGAGCGCTTTGTCGCTGTTTAGGGGCATATCGCTCATGTGTATGCTTTTGAGAGGAGTTGCTCTTGTGAGTTTGTGTGTGAGCTATCACAGACCGCTGCATGGGCGCTTTACGAACCCAGTGTTTGCAGCTATTAATTGAGTGTCAAACCTGGAGCAGTGCGAGGTAGAGGACAGAAATGAAGCAGCTTACGGGGTGAGGGGGCCGCAAGCTTTCTGTGACGGCATCCCATTCAGATGGCTTATTAGGATCGTGCAGCTCAACAACAAGGTGCACTAAACCCCACATGAAACACACTGAGGAGGCAGACTGTGTCTGGATAATTCAGTTAAACATACTCAATCTCAACTGTAACGTAGAACTCATCTGGCAGAGGAGAACATTAAAAGCGTGAGAGCGTGAGAGAGTCAGTGAGTGCACGCATCAGCAAACACTTTTTTCAAAGCGCTTATAAGAATTGTGCAGCTATATACGAGGTACACTAATCCTTACTTGAAACACACACTGAGGAGGTGGATTGTGCCTGCATAATTCATTAAACATAATCAACCTTAACAATAAATGTCGTTCTCGTCTGGCAGATGAGCGTGTGTGAGAGTCAGCTGAGTGCGTGCGGCTCGACTACGAAACAGCCTATAAGGATTGCACAGCTTGGAATGAGGTCTACCAATCCTCACATGAAACACACACTGAGGAGGCAGATTGTGTCTGTATATTCAGTTAAACATACTCAATATCAATGCAAATGTAGCTCTCGTCTGGGAGAGGAGAAGATGAGAGCGTGAAAGAGTCAATGAAATTTAAACCGACTGCTTAATTATTAATTTTACTCTGGCAGCCGAGGAGGATAAGCCGCTCCAAAGGGGCTTATTTACTCCTGCATAATAACCGGCTGAACAAAAGACGAACCCATAGATCTACTGTTTCGGTCCCCGAACTCTGTGAGAGACTGGAAACAGGAGCGGGGTAATGATAAGTTTAGTCTTACCTGCTTCTAGAAGACTTTCTCTCTCGCCGGATGCCGGCAGTGGAATTATCCAGCTGCAAGGGCGTCTTCAAGCTGAGTAGAAATTTGCTCTTTAGACGCCGAATGGCGGCAGCGGAATCATCCAGCTGCAGTGGTGTATTCAACGGCGCAAGGCTTGAGTCAGAGACAGCAAAGATGCACAACGATGAAGGAGAAAAAATCTGAAGTCCTGGCCGTGGAGCTTCACTGGTGACTAAAAAAGGCTTCAGTTAGGAGGAAAAAATAATTTTTCCCATAGCATCTTATCAGACGCACACTACGAGTGAAGTGTCAAAAAGGGAACCTTATAATACTGAGTGCGATATGTTTCTGGATCAACATCTTTACTCGCCCTGGAACAACACTGTGATTAACCAATCTGGGGTGCGTGGTTAACCTACTATGGGCTCAAGTTCCGTTGTTACCAGCATAGTTCAACAATTTGGTGTTTCCCGAAAGCATAATTCAAACGAACATTTGCAATCAATGTCACAAACGTATGTGGTTAGAACTACAGCTTTGGACCTGTGGTTAGAAGCATAATGTAGTGTCTTGTTAGTGAGATATATGGGCTTTAATAAATATGCTCTTTGGCACAAGTGTTAATACAACTAACATGCATTAAAATCTTTATCTTACATTTTTCACTCGGCAGCCTGCAAATTGTCGCGCAGATTTTTGTAAACCGTTGTTGCGCTTCATATAATATCCACCAGGTGGCGCAAGGAACAACACTCCCCATGGCCAGTGTTAAAACAACTCCATAGAGATGTGAGTAGACTCCGCCCCACCGCGTCACTGGCACTGCTGAAATCACACGCAGCCATTACCTTCCAGCGTGTTTGAAAGGAAAGTTACATTAAATCGCACTTGAGCATTTATTAGTTGCTGCTAATTCAATGGCGGAATGCACAATATTACGTGCTGTGGAGCGAACGCACACATCTTGAAAACATCTTGCATAGTATACCGTAACAACCACAGGTGGATCTTCCAACATTTAACCATCAACATGCACACTAAAGAGACAAATTTAAAAGGGCTTATAACAACATGTCGTAATTTGTTAAAGAATAACACTTTGTGTGCTACATTTTCTCCCTGTTCCTAGTTGCTGTATGATGTGAAAGCATTGTGTTGTTTGTAAAACGCTGCATTTTGTCATCAAATGAAAAGCCCTGTTTATCCAGCATCTTCCCAACAGCAGCAAACAAATTTGCCTGCTGGGGCTTCATTGTGTTATGTCATGTCATTCTGAAGAACGTTGACTGTCACAGTGTGTTGACTCAGCTATACTTATTTACGAATAAAATTGTATTTGATCACAGAGACTGTACTGTATGTTGTACATGATACACACACTCACTGCATGTATTGATATGGAGGACAGAAGTTAATTGTTAAAAAAATGAAAACAGATGGATGGTCACTTTCGTATTGATGTGGTGTCTTCCCTATTCAAGCCCAGTTTGTGATTAGAACAAGAACGCAGTTTGACCAATTTACTTTTTTTCTAGTTGCTATGGAAACACAAGGGAACAGGATAATGCTTTAGGAGTTATGAAAAAGGCAACAGTATATTCAGGTTTGCAACCAGATTAATTTATAGCATTCCTTGTGAACACATTAATTGTTCTGTTCAGTTTTAAAATGAATGTAAAATAAATACTGACCAAGTTTGCTTTTTGAAAGTTTCTTATACATGATTTATTAGTGTACCAAAAAAGCCTCAATTTAATTTGTAATGCCCAATTTCTAATGAATAAAATAATATTTATCCATGTTAAATGCAAGAGGTCAAGGTTTGGTTAAGAGATAATCTGCTAGTGAAAGTTGTAATAAAATTGTAAAACTATACATGTCTAGGGCTTTTATCTGAGCACTCATTTATTACTTTTATGTTTTGGATTATTATTATTATTTTTATTGTTGTTGTTGTTGCTGTATTTCTTATCTATGTAGTTGTTACAGATATCGCCACTTTTAACAGTTTTAAGAATGAAATGAAATGAAATTAAATGAAATTAAATTAAGTAGCCTTAACTACAGTACTATTCACTGTATGCATATGTCATTAATTACATTTATAATTAAGACATTACACCTTTGACCCATAGTTTAGACCTTAACCCACCCGTAAACCTACCAACACCACCAATACCACTTGTAACCCAATAGCAGAAAAAAAATGTTTTGCAAAAAATATGACTACAGAAAGTAAATTGTACAAATTTTTTTGATGTAAGTAAATATTTAAAACCATCTAATATAACATATAACCCAAAACTACAATACAGAATTTTGGTTGTATTTCATTAATTGTATTAATCAGTAATAAATCAGTGCTAACAATTGTATTCACTACACAAGGCAGCATCCAGATCATGTCCAAGTGGTTCTGGTAAGCAACTGCACCTAGATAACTAGGAATACTTAGAAAGTCATAACATTATGGCAATCGAATACTGGGTTTTGAAAACTTTCATGTGCATACTACAGTGTGTCAAGCAAAAAAAAAAAAAAAATGCATGGTTCTTTTTTACAATCCATACCATGTGAAAGCAGTGGTGGGCTGAAGGAACAGCTTTAATCAAATCCGCCTGAAACAGTTAATCAAGATCTTCAGCTTCACTTGATATTAACAGGCTTGGTTTAGACAGAATCTTCAAAAAGTAAGCATCAAGGTAAATCTTTTCAGTTCCCAATACTTTGATGCAATTTCCTCGCCCACTCAGAAGAGCTGATGGCCGATGCGCTGCGTATCCAATTGAACGAACGGTTTATGTATGGTTAATATGTTACTCCATGAGCAGGAGCGGAGAGCCAGCTGTTTCATCTGTACAAGCAGCATGACTGCCTGCTCAATTCCCTCTCCTCCTCTGTGAAGCAAACAGAATTAGGACTGTGAACATCTGCCGCATGCGGGTATGATCCCGCTGATATTGAAACAGGCATTATCAGGTCAAGAGAACACAAAGAAAGAGCGTCTCTGTGACTCAAAGACCTTCTCTTCACATCTTAGGAACAAACGTCTACGAGAAATCTGGAGGCTCATGACTAGAATTACACTTAAATGTTATGATTCCTACCGTTTTAGTTGTTATAAAGAAAATGTATTGTGTAATGAGTGACATTTGCTTAGAAAGGCATCACTATTACTATTGTTTATACATACTATTAATGGTATGACATATAAAAATCATTTTATCTATATTCTGACAGTTTTCACCTGAATGAATGGATGGATATGTATATATATGGGTAACTGGATTTTTTTCTCTACTCTTCTGTGATTAAGGATTCGTGCAAACACCCTCATATTTCAAAGACGTTCTTCTTTAGAGCTCCGAGGCCTTTGTGTCATGTGTGACAAAGGTCATCTGGAATATGAGAGCTCTTGCTGATGTGCCGTGGTCAGCAGCGTAGTTATTTTTGCCACCCTCATTCAGTAGACACTCCATAATGTGCACAAATTCTTACTCTGTTTCCATGCCACCGAAGATGCTTTTGGTCTCCAAGGACATGCTTTTGTGCCCAAAGAGTCTGTATTTTTGCCCACACAAATGCATGCCTGAATTGCATATGCTTCTGAATCCTAGTATGCGATTCACAAACTAGTCCAACCCCCTGATAAACAGCAGTTTTATTTACCACGGAACAAAAACTGAACTATGTCAGGCATATGTTTTTATGTTTTCTGGTGGGACTTGAGACAAGCTCAGGCTTGCATAACTCTGGTGGGTCTATCCTCAGTTTCCTATGAATCCCCCCATCCCATCTGTTCAGGTGCAAATGCAGTGACCCTCTCAATATGGACCAGCTCTGAATTTTCTGTATTGCTGTCATTACTGTTTACCGCTTTAACTCAAACCCGTATAGCTCAGGGATGGGCAGCCAGGTTGAATAAAATGGAAATGGGTCATTTCGTCTTTTTGCTCTGATTTTAAGTGTTTCATGATGGAGTTAATTACGGCTGTCAGCATCTTTGATATTCACAGGTATGGTGAAAGAATGGAGGTGTGGAACAGGCGCAGCAGGTGGAGCAGCTGTATGCAGGCCTCAGGGGAGAGGAAACCGTTTTAAGTGCGCTTGATTTTAGCAGCGCTGCTGTAGGGTATTATCATAATTTTACCAGCACAATGGGCTCTTCACACCAAGTATTTACTTCACTCCTCTGTGTGCCAGTTCTACACCTTCTTATGTTTTTCTAACACTTCTTTTTAAAGAAATCCTGTCTCCGCATCATGCCAGATCTTACTTCACACATCCGTATGGCAGCTTCCATCTCAGGTGTGATTTGAAATTTAACCAACATTTCCATTCACTCAAAGAAGTGAACATGACCTGCTTAATATTTTCAAATGCTTGTAAAGACTGAAATGACACAAATAGACACTATTATAGATACTAATACATGGAGCCAGTGATATAGGGATAAATAAAATAAAATACTTTTTTTTTTTTCTGTGATTACCACCTTTGAGCTTTGCATTTCAACAAATTTTGCCAAAGAGGACGGTGACTGCAACACATCATTATTTGTATTACGTACTCTGGTATTGCTTTTGACATTTTTCAAATCACTTAAGTGCTATGATTACATTTGTCTGGCTGCTTTTTTCTTTACACTGGTTATATTTTTAACCTTCTGGTGGTTGTTTGCATGTCGGGTGGGAAAATTGCACATTCATTTGTTTATTTTTGATTACACTTCATTATGATAGTGCATGTCAACTACAAGTCAACTAATTCTTTTTTTCAACTAATTTAATTTGCAACTACATGTCTGCTAACTCTGACAGTAGACTGTAAGGATAGGTTAAGGGTAAATAAGTTGACATATATTTGCAAGGTTTCTTTTAGTCAGTTGTTTTATGTCTACTGACTTGTTAGTTGACATGGTTGCAAAGTTACTTATTGTTAGTAGAGTGTCTAAAGTGGACTATGGAAATAAACTTTAACCTTATTTTTGCATAAAACATTTTAGGGTACTTTATACTAAATTATATGCATGCAGTAGTTGCATGTATTACCTGTCAATTACTTGAATAGACCTGAAAAAGAATTTTCCTACATAAACTGTTAGCATAGAAAATAGGTAATACACATTTTGGTCTTTTACTTGCGCCTTTGACTTAATTGAAATTTAGTTACATTTTGATTTATAGCTCCATGTTTAATCTGACTCCAATTTTAAGTGATCCCTATGTTCATAATTAAGAACCGTTCACAGATATTGATAGTATATTAATTTAGATATTTAATCCCACACTATTATTAATTAATTAAAGACCTAACACGCCCGCTATTGGTAGTTAAGAATGATCTGTTTGGCCACAGATTTTGCGGAAGTTTTAGACTACAGTAATCTACTAGAAGAAAAGATTTAGAGGTACAATTTATAGGTAAAGTTTTAGCTTGCAGGATAGAGATACACACCACGGATTGATCACAGACCCCTACATGAAGACACACCCCTCTTCAGCAGAATACATTCTACAACAGTATGTGACTGTTAATTAAAATGATACCAAACATGAAGGGTTATGATTATGAACTCTTTGCATGACAAAAGTATAGTAACTTGAATTTCTGACACTCCGCTAGTCAACCTTTTATGACCTGAGCCACAGGAGGGAAGGAGGGATGGGTGAAGGGGCAAATAAGCAAATGGTCTGTCTACCAGATCTCTTTCCCAGATTTGTTGTTTATTGCTTTATTGCATGCATGTTACAAGAGTTCCTGTGTCTTTGCTTTCACCATGAATTAATTTCATAAAGAAATAAATTTGCTCCTTTCATGTGCACAACAATGTGCATGTCATGTTCCAGTGTGTTTTAGTTTTGTTTTTGTCTCCACGTGTTTTGCCCTTATTTGGTATTTCCTGTCTCCCTCATGATTATTAGTTAATTAGTTTCCCTTGTGGTTCACCAGCTGTCTCCCATTCAGTTATTCAGTTGAGACAAGAGCGCCGTGGAAAGGGTGGGTGGGATGGGTGTTTGGAATATGCCTCCCGAGGCTCCTGGTCTGCCATGGCATTCCTGGACTCTCTATCCACCATGGCTTCCCGAGGCTACCGATCTGCCATGGCCCTCAGAGACTCCTGATCTGCCCTGTGAATCTCTGACTCTGCCCCCTTCCAGCCTCCAGGGTGCCTGCCCTCCCTCCCCAGTTGTAGTTATTTGTGTTTCTTTTTTTGTTGTTGTTGTTTTGTCTGTGTGAGGTCACCCACAACAGCATGACATAACAGTGCATTAATGTCAATGCAAAAAAAAATAAAAAATCAGTAAGTGTTTGTTTGAGTGAACTACCATGTTTTTACTAGAATTTCTACATTTCTACTAAAAATTGCTTCACCTTTGTTTCCAGTGGCATCAGTATTCACCACCAAGAGAACAAGCATGACTATTTTCAATATTTCAGGACCTTTTAACCTTTTTAAATCATGTTAGTCATTTAAAAGTTTTCATAGATGCAAATACACAATAATGTTTAGTCTTTCATGCTTATTTGTATTTCTTATTATATGCGTTTTCAGTCAGTTTCAGTGTCCAAACATACTGTATTATTTTACCTACAAATGTTGTGTACTAATTCCTACATATAAACAATGACACCAGTCTGATGTCACGTCCTCTAAAAAGAAGTAAAGATTAACAGTATAATAAAAAAAAATAATGTTATCAAAATTGCATAAATTAGTACCAAAATTGTACGCATTATTAGGTCTGTCTTTCTAGTAGAGTATATGGATTTCACCCAATTTATTGTCCAACAGGGACAATCATCTGATCACTTAGTAAAATGGAAGAAAATATCTCATCAACAAGTGACACGACCTGATAAATCATTCATGTTTGCAGCTCAAACAGTGCTGGTTGAGTAAAGGGTTTGTTGAAATGCATCAAAAGTGGCAAACTACACAAATTACAGGCTACATGCAAGCAAACATATCCTATCTGATGCCTCCACACATGCCCTCAAAGACAAGCTACAAGTACTTTATTTTTTTTGGAACAATAACAATACAACAACACAGAAAGAATGTGGCTGTCAAACACAGGATGGCAGTAATGAACCACACAATGTGTCAAGAGGTTGTGTTTATGAAACACCTCCACACAATCCAGAAACTCAGATGAGCTGCGGCACTATAATGCTCTGTAGTCCACTACTGCCCTGATGAGATACCTCGACCAACACACACTATATTAAATCAATACAAATATAATAAAATAGGCTGAACCAACCAAAGCCACTTTGCTGGTTGTATCTTGCCTCCCAAGATGGCCAGGTTTAATGCTTTTAGATTTTTCAGCAGATTTAGCCGGAAGACCTTAGCTTGAACCCGCCAAGACCAGTATAGCAGCTTTGGTATGCTTCAGCTGTTTGTTATTTTACCGTTATCATTTGTTTGGCAGGCATTTCAGCAATGCATTTTCACAATATACTTACATACAATTATAGATACTTACATAAAATTATAGCAAAATCAGTTGTCACTCTACAGTACATCTCCAAAAGTATGTCAATGCGATAATGCTTATTAAGATATAAACAAACAAACATTATTTATAAGATCTGAGATATTTTGGATGCTTGGGAAGATCGTTCCACCACTGTTTCTGGGAACAAACATCCCTAATAAGTCAGATGATCTGATTTTAGTCTCTGACCTTTAAAAACAAAATGATGTCTAAATAATCAAGGAAAGCCAAGTTTCTTCAGTATGGTAAGTGTTCATCTGCAAATATTGCTAAAGCTATTCATATGTTTACTGAAAGGTCCTATATTGTACACCTTTTTGGAGTTTTATTTTAGGTGTTGATGTCCTTAAGAATATAGAGTTGTAGCATATAAGTAATATAAACCACCTCAATATGTTTTGACAGCTCCTCTCTCATGAGCTCTGCGTTTATTTTGGCCAGTCTAATTACTATTCACAATCCTCTCTCTCTCTCTCTCTCTCTCTATGTCTCTCACACACACACACACACACACATACACACAAGCACAGGCTGTGCATGTTTATGTGGTTTATGAGGACACAAATTTGTATAATGACATGAGTATGACATAGGTCTTACAATATGAAGGTGATTTATGAGGACATTTTCAGTGTCCTCGTAATTTAAAAGGCTACTAAATGGTCTTTATTTGAAAATCTAAAAATGCACACAGTTTCCTGTAAAGGGTAGGTTTGGGTGTATGGTCAGTGTAGGACCATGCCACATACAGTCTGTACAGTATAAACACCATTACGCCTCTAGAGAGTCCCCATAAAACACAGAAACCAACATGTCTGTATTGTAGTGTTTACAATAACCAATTAAACCTTACCTGTATCCCACCTCAGTAGCAACAAAATTGTTTTGCAATACAATATGAACACAATCAGTATAGTGTACTCGTTTTTTGACGTACATAGTAGTCGAGTCTTAATATGAAGTGTAACTAACACAAAATAAGTAAATAGAGAACACATTATTGTACATCATGCATATCCACAATTGTTCAGATGTTGAGAGATCATGTTAATTACACTAAATAAATAAATATACAGGTTACATTTTATTTTAAGTGTAAAATGGTTAATTGCATGTGGATTGGGTTTGGTTTAGGATTAGTTGCATTTAATTTTGCATGGTTTATTAAAGTAAGGGCATAGGAAACTATAAAATGAAGTGTTACCAAAATTGACCATATTCGATCATAAATTACAAAGACTTTACAATCAACACATAGAACTAAACAAGAAATTTAGTATTGTAGAGATTGCAAAGTTTGATTTGAAACCCAAAGGTTGTGGGTTCGAGTCCCAGGTCCGGCAAGAGATTGTGGGTGGGGTTAGTGAATAACCAGCGCTCTCTCCACCTTCGATACCATGACTGAGGTGAAACCATTGAGCAAGGCAACGTTCCCCCAACTGCTCCCTGGGCGCTGCAGCAATGGCTGCCCACTGCTCTGGGTGTGTGTTCACACTGTGTGTTGTTGTTCACTTCTCACTGCTGTGTGTGTGTGCAAGTATGGGTTAAATGCAGAGGACAAATTCCTAGTATGGGTCACCATACCTGGCCACAAGTCACGTCACTTCACTTCCCTAAAACATACTACAGTAATCTTTAAAACAAATATTTTATTGCATACATTAGTAGAAAAAATATTCTCAAAAGAACTGATCTTCTCTATCTGAAACCATGTTTGCAAAGTTTGTTTTGTCAATCAAAAAGCTCTCCAGCAGCCAAAATGACAATTACCAAGACACATCAGACCTAGTTTTTAAAGCTGTGTGGCTTGACTTCACATAAATTAGAGCCTTAATAAGATATCAACCAGAATGCATGAACAGCCAACCTAAGACCCGTCTGTTCACACTCAGCAGAATCTGGAGCTCTTGAATGCTTAATGCTGCTTTTGTGGAAGGATTGCCAACCCAGCAGAGAGGCTTTTCCCGCACCTCCAGAAGAAAATCAAAAACATGTAGGTGAGCAAAATATGCAAGACATTAATACCAGAAGCGGCATGGTAACAACTTAAGTGCATGCCATCAATCCCATCCAAAAGCTTGCGAATGTATGCCACAGTGCCGTTCATCCTCCCAGGTGTTTTGGGACTCCTTTATAATTCAGTTAGTGCTGTAAAAACCTCTTATACAATAGACCCCCACGGACATGAACCAGGAGACTTTGACAGATGGAGAAAGACAGACTATCTCTCAGTTGGCCCTCTATTGGAGTCATCCTCATCTAAATTGCACATAATTGTCAGTTTTAAGTGCTTGATGCTGGCTGGATGCTCGCGTTTGAGTTGCGTGCCAAAGTAAAAGGGGTTTGGGATATAAAACACTTGTTAGCTTTCATGTTTGCTTATTGTTACCTGTCACTACTGTGCTAGACGGCTTTCACGTTCCATCTCCAGAGATTGTTGAAGCTACTCAAAATTATTATTGATCTTAAAGCAATATCTTGACAGCAAGAGGTCGAAATAGGTACTGCAATCCACTAATTACTGGTAATATGTGACCCTGGACCACAAAAACCGCTGGGGTATATTTGTATCAATAACCAAAAATACATTGTATGGGTCAAAATTATAAATGTTCATTTTATGCCAAATATCATTATTGTTCCATGAAGATATTTTGTAAATTTCCTAGCGTAAATATATTGAAACTTAATTTTTGATTAGCAATATGCATTACTAAGAACTTAATTTGGACAACTTCAAAGCTGTATTTTCAAAGCATTTCGATTTTTTTTTTTTGCACCATCAGATTCCAGAATTTCAAATAGTTTATTCTCCAAATTTTGCCCTATTATAACAAACCATATGTCAGTGGAAAGCTTATTTATTCAGCTTTCAGATTATTTATAAATCTCATTTTTGAGTAAAAAAAAAATAAAAATACAATACTAATAATAACACTTATGACTGCTTTTGAGTCAGTAAACAGTAGTAAACAGCCAATATGCTAGTAATATGCAAGCTAATGAGCAGCTAGTTAATAGTGAAAACTGTTTATTTGCACAAATAACAATGTTAGGCAGCAAGCCTTACACATGGGCACGATTTCATAGATGTTGGTATTAGACATCAAATTAACATTGACATTAGATGTTGAATTTACATTGAATATTGTTTACCCAATGTCGCAAATAAAATGTAACCAAATATCAACATATTATGATATTGTGTGCTGGCTGAGTATGATCTCTGACCTAGTTCTTGCTCACTTCCATGGCTGCAATGCACTGTTTTTATTCGCTAACTGTAGAATTACTAAGTAATAAATTGTAGTATTTTTCTTTTATATGCTTTAGCACAGTCAGAAAAAAAAGAAAAAAGAAAACGCATATAGCACCTTTAAAACAAAACTGACAAGCTCTCTTTCTCCCTATACCTGCAGGCTTTGTTCAAGCATAAGTCCGTCTGCTCTGAAGAATGGCGATACATGTTTATTTTTTGAATATTTATCTCATTAATGATTAAAGAGAAGCGTGACTGTCGCACACAGACTGCTTTGCCAGCCCATTACTTAAAGTAACAAGAGTTCGGAAGCCCAAGCCAAGCAACAGTCCCAGTGCCAGCGGAAGTGCATTATTTTGTCTTGTTTTTTGTTCTGTTGCCTTCCACTGAGAAGGGGTGAATGGGCTGAATACCCACAGCAACGAGAAGAGGACACAACACTCAAATCTTTGGCAAGAGTAACTGGCAGTGGCTCCACAGCTGAGGACGGCTGCCCAGTGCCTCTGGTTGTTGAGTTATAGGAGCATCACTGGGCCGAAGGGCTGAAGCCACTCTGTCCAGCGCTCATGGCTGCCAGGAAAATATTGACTTTCAGACCAGAATGAATAAGGAAATGACTCAATAATGGTTGTTTAAAAGAAGCGAGTGTATTTAAATTGCTTTTATAGGCTATTGTTACATGGCAGTTAAACTGTAATATATTTTATTATAACAGAGTTACATTCATTAAACTCAATGGTACCACTTAACATTAGGTGTCCTTACAAAACAGCTCATTTAAACACGCCCCCACCTTGTGCTTTCATAACACCGACCAAATGTATATGCAAAGAAAGAAGGCGGAGCTATTGCTGGACGCGCTATGTGCTGGACGTGCTGTGTGGTTGTGAAAGTGCAACCAGAGAAATTAGGACACAAAAGACATTTCCGCCAAAAACTTCAGGTATTCGGCCAATCAGAGCACACGTCACTTTTTTTTTAAATAAGGAGTCATGGTGAGCAGAGGAGGAATATAAAAAAACCATGAAAATGGTAACAGATTAGAGAACACTAATAATGTTGTTGTTGTATGAGTTATGTTTAGTTAACCCCCTGGGGCCTGAGGTGATTTTGGGGCCCATGAGATGTTTGGACATGTTTGGATATTTGTGCTTTTTTCAGCTACTTAGAACATATTATTGACCAACCTGTACTTTTCTTGTAATCAGCACAAACTGTTCTACAATAATATGTGACCAAAATGAATTTACATGTTTGCATTTTTTAGGAA
>JAUCMU010000097.1:24487209-24507884 GCA_032275025.1 Enteromius treurensis
GCGCAAAAGGTGGGATTTATGAAGAAAAAAAAAAAAAAAAAAAAAAAAAAAAACTTGATGGGAAATTTGCGCACCTTCACTCAAACTCTGACCTATGCATAAAAACTTTTTTCCTGGAGTGATATGAATGAATAGAAAATGAAAACAATAGTGTGTACTTTCTTGTGTAAGATTTATACTCCTTAAGAAAGTTTTGCATGTTTTATGAATTATTTCTTTTATTTTAGTATAACTTGAGGTACTGTATTTCACTCCCATTTTTAAGACATGACTAAAATAAGAAACATAAATTAAACCTGCAACGATTTAGCTAACAAATTGAAACAGATTGTACTTCTGTATAAAGGTGCGACAAAGAAAACATTAGTTATAATTATTATTATTATTTATTTTTTCCATAACTAATAGGCCACTTCTGCCTGTGCATTTTGGAAAACTTATCACGAGTGCTTGAGCGTGGAATATATTGAGACTCATTGCGATTAGTTGCATAATATGACTTAAATGAACATATAGAAACTAGGAAAATCTTTAGTGGGCAGCAGCACTGTTAAACACCTTCTAAACATCTCAGTTTGAAAGCATTACACACATTGTCCATTGTAAATGACAGATATGTTGTCTCCCCAAATAAATGTTTTTTTTTTATCTTGTTCATAAAGCTTGTTTTTCCCAGATCTAAAATAGCCTGTTAAACGCATTCATAGACAGACGTGTTCTGGGGCCGGTTGCACCAGCTTGACGTAAAAAACTCCAGCTTTACGATAAATATTTACACCTGTTGCACCAACTAGACCGGCTATACGGGCGCAGACGATGCGTGTCCTTGCTGACACGTTCTCTCGCAGTTATGGATACAGTTGAGACGAGCTCGCGCTTCAACAAGTGAAGCCATCGCACCATGATTTCATTGAGGAAATATTTTCTAACAAGCCCGTTTTTCTATATGAAGTCTCCCTAAACATTCCATGAGTTCTTAAAAATTAAAGCGGCTAAGAAAAGTTTAAGAAAAAGTAAAAGGTTAAGAAAAAACTTTTTTTTTTAAATTTAGCATATAAAATCACAACGTTTTGTAGATATTCACAAATAAAAGTAGACTTCACAGTTCCGAATTATGTATTTAATGATGGACATTTAAATTGATGTCTTAGGCTATTTTGTTTCTGAAAAAAATCTAAGTGATTGCGCTTTTGCCTCCGCGTCCTGCTCAACGCACTTCAGCACTCCGCACAAACATATCACACATTTATTATTATATCGCATTTTTAACATCTAAACATTGTTACAGGCTTGAACTGTTTTATTGGGTATATCTAGAGTTTTATTAAGTCGTGATGGTTTGAGAAGGATAAAGTGACCAAACCCTTTCTGGGCTGCGTTCTCCGAAACCACCTTAACGCAAAGTCGTTCTTAAGTTGTACCTTAAGACGTACCTTATCTTTAGCGTCTGTTTTTCAAAACCTTCTTAGTTAAGTATACCTTCTGTAAGTCATTCTTTCGTAAAGTTGGTCTGGAGCGCTCTTAGCTATACCTTGTCGCTGCCGACGTGACCACTAATACTCAAAAAGCTTTTTTTACATCGCAGTTTCACATAACAGTTTAAATGAACATTTAATATAAAACCTGATTCAGTATTAAATTTACATTTTTACTTTACTTGAAATTTTTACACATAAAATACTTAAGTTGTTATAGCCTACACCCAGTGAATGGAATTAATAAAGTTTCCTTACACTAATGGTTGTTAGCTTTTTAAATTACTATCCTAAGGCACATCAGCTTGCGAACCACTTGACAGAAAAGTCTTAAAGAGTCTATATGAAGAAAGATGAGTTTACACAAGCTTTATAGCTATAGAAGCACTTGCAAAATCGTCCCGTTTTTTGGAGACCAACACTCAAAGCGGCGGTTCTACATTGAATTACTCCCTGGGCGAGACCCTCTCTTAGCCCCTTTTATAATTTCAAATAACACAAATAACATCAGAAAAGCCTTTATTTTGAATAAAAATTAAACATTTACTCTCAATAAGTTGCATTCTGTTTTATAATGCACTTCAATACTGAGGTTGGCACTAATAATGTGATATGGCCGTGAGGGTGTGGGATTGTGGACATGTTCATATTTAAATGAGCCCCGATAAATGCGGTTCATACTATTTCTTAAACGCATCTTTATAAAGAACATTGTTTTCTCAATACTTTTCCTATATATTATATTTCCTGTATATTGGGCACGGAGTCAGAGTGCGCTGTCAGAATAGTCAGTAGTCAAGAGTGCGCTGACCATCTGGTGCTTGAGCATTTATTGACAACAAGTTCTTGTTCTTGAACAACTGTTCGCTGTTGGTCCTTTAGCAGTTTTAAACTTCGAAAGACAAAGACCAGGTCTGGCAGGCAACTAGTCCAGCCGACTAGTTCAGACACAAGGGCATCATAGGATGGTCATTGATCAGTTTTACGACTTGCAAACAGCTTAGGAGGAGAACTCAAGATTCTTCTGGAATATTATTCTTTTGCAGCTTGTCTGTTCACTGAGGTACTACACTATGTCATATTTCCTTAATGTACCTTTGAAGATGTTAAACAGTGCCACGTGGGTGGAAATTTGCATGGAAATTATTTGCAGATGAGGTTATTGTAGGATTACAAATTTAAGAATCAGTATTAGATCTGCTGATCTTACATCCCAAAATAACATCATATTAGAAACTAAGGTGAAGTAAATTGCATTTAGGATTTAAAGTAAAGGTGTTAACATTAACAGTTTGCAGCCAGAGGTGCAGTTCCCGTGCTCTATTGTAAGTCAAATGAGGTTGATTACTGAGACTTTTGCTTTGTCACCTTTTGTTGTAACAGTTCCTGGTTGCCTTTTGCTCCAGTACTTATCGGGTACGTTGATTGGATCAAGACTGGTGTAATGGGGGAAGTCTGCTAAACCTGAACGCTTAATTTGCATTTCTTTGTTTCAACTGTCTCCACCTCTATGTAACTCCTCCCCTTCAAACCTATATGAATTACAATGTAACACTGCCTTAAGTTAGACCAGTCTGATGATTTAGACGAATAGACTACTTTCGAGAACCACTTCGATGACTGCAGCTCATGAAGAGAATTATCCTGAATAAAGAGACAATTCACACATTATACATTCAAAATATACATTCACACTAAAGGGAAAGTGCAAAGCAAGGCTTAAGGGTGAACCATTAAGAAAGACCTAGAATTTAAATTATGAAAAGAGAGTCAGTTGACTACCTGTAAAACTATCAGTGCATAACTAATATTAAACCTCTGTTTTGTTTAGTTATATGTATGGTACTTGCATTGCCTCTTTGGTGAGAGTCTGATGCAGTCTCGAAGTCCGGATGGTTACAAGGTTTTGGATTGGCAATCATGTCCTCCTGGTTCGAAGAGTAGTGAATTCCAAAAGATGTCCTGACTCTCGTGATAGGTAGATCAAAGCGGAGCTGGGAGATAGATCTGTTGCGATCCATGGATCTTGAGTTACCTGAAATTCAAGGCTTAGGCCTAGTGTAAAACTTAGAGTTAAGTCCTAATCTCAGTGTCTCTCCAAGACTGCAGACCGCGCTGCATCAGCCCTGGGGGGTTGGTCAGGAGATCGGCAAGATAGTGGTGTTCCAGCGCCCGGGAAGGTAGGAAAAAGAGAAGAGACAGAGATTTCTGAGGTGAAGGCTTTTGTAACCTGCTGAGGTCACACCTTCTGTAGGTCAAGGACCAATGGTGTCACGGTGCTTTTGGAGGGAACTTTTTACGACTCTTTGTTCTCAACATGCTAATTTGCATATACACAGGATTGAAGGAGGTACACACAAATTAGGGGAGATTCTTGCAACACTGAATGTTGAAAAGATATATCAACGTAAACATACACTCTCAATTAGTTCTTCTGAAGACGAATCCTTAGGTACCAAACACGACATGTGTTGATCTGATGAGGTTGAATAAGCTGATGATCTATCAAAAACATGCACAAAACAATATACCATACACAAAATGATATGCATGGACAATAACAATATAAACAATGACCTGAAGGATATGTATTCACTCTAAGGAAGTTTTCCTGTGAATTAATTTAGGGAAAAGTCCATTGTCTTTGAAAAAGGGAGAACAGTTGCTCTGTTCCGCTTGCATTCCTTCGAGCAATAAAATGGCGGTTGTCATGGCAATGAAATGCCTGGTTTGCCTTATCAGCGGCCCATCGGGGGAGGTTACAGTGACACTCGTATTTGCAGTTTGAGTTACCTCTTGGGTTGATGAAAGCGGCACCAAAGCTTGTTAACACTTGTTAAATCTAACAAATAATTTGTGCACAGTATATATATATATATTGTATATATAAGAAAAGAAAAAAAAGCTTGGGCATTACTCAATATTTTAAGCCATTATTTGCTGTCCCAATGTTGTTGTTGTTGTTGTTGTTTTTTTTTTCTGTGGGCTTTTCTGCCTCCTGAGTCTTCTGTTTCCAATTGTCTTGATAAAAAGTTGCTCATGAGAAATTTCTGTAAATGTAAACTCAAGCTATACAACTACTTTTGGTTTTAGTCCGGGACACATTTCTCTTTAGGATCACTCTGACCTGTCATCTGTGTGATCTGTACTCCACTGCTTTGACAGCGATTAATGTGTTTAGGGTCGCGACGGCTCTAGAGTTCAATCTACTAACTGTTTCATGGTCTTGTTGAAATGTAGTGTTTCATCTATAAGGTCAAAGGAGATCTTCTTAAGTCTGGTTTCTGACTCGGCTTGACTTGTTAAATCTGGTCAGGAGTGCAGCAGCATACAAGATTAATGCAGCGGGTGGCTTTTCCATGCAGACTAATCAATTATTTATATGGCTGTATATTAAGTGCTTTTCAATAGGCAGTGAAGTATGGATTCCTAGATCAGGGACATCTCTGATTTATAAAGTTTTAAATAAGCATACAACTCTTGACTAAATTATTGCCAACTAAGGTTTGAACAGAGCTTGTTAATTTTGACAGTTGGATGTCAGAACTCCAATTATTATTGTTTGCTCGACTTGGGAAACAGTCTGGAACAGTTTGAATTTCTTGTTGAATTTATGCAATTTATTAAACCTTTTTTGTACACCCTTGGTTATAAATGCATCAGCAAAGTATATCAACATTTTATTCACTGGGTTATGAAAGTAAAACTAGTATACTTTTATATTACTAAAGACAATGTTTGTTGATTTTCAGGCAGAAGTAATTATTCGTTTGCAAGTTTCTGTCACACTTTATTTTAAGGTCCAAGGCTATTAACTAACTATTAAGTATAAGTTTTGCCGGAATAAACTTTAAATTTGCTACTTAATAACAGTATGCAGAATAAGGCAGTGATATGTGCTTCACAAGTTGTAACAAACAGCAAATATGCTCGGAACATGCATGCAAGTTAATAGTAAGAATTGGTAAAACTTGGTCTGGTAATGATCTAATCTGATTTTGGTGAGCACTGGATGAAATATTTATATTATGCAAAAATTCGAAGGCAAGAGGATTATTTAAGATGAAAGCAGCAAGTGGACGGGTTTACTTAAATGATTCTAGCACATGGCGTGGCCTAGAGCATCCCATTCATTTAAAACGATGACTTAAATTTTGCAGCAGCACGAGTCCTACAGAATAAACGTTGACTCATTTGTTAAATGCATCTCTTATGCCTGATGAAAGATAGGGCCTGTAACAACAAGACATTTCACAGCCCCAGTTATGACTTTCCCCACTGCTTTGGAGGTTTGCTTACACTTCTCTCTTTTTAAATGCAGATCCTTGAAGGCAAAAAGCAGAATCGGTAAAAGATGTTTGACTGTCATTATGAAAGGAAACACAATGTGAAATGGATGGGCCCATGCTCTTGCTCTGGGCTCTTCTGTTGGGCGACTGTAAATGAATGAATTGTGTGCTCTTGACAACACCAGTTTATGATGGTGAACAGCTAAAACCTTGAAACCATCAATAACACACTCTTGGGTTTTTTGAGAAATTGAATACAGCATGAAGTGAGGATGGGCTTCATGTATGTGGATCGAATCCCTTGTTGATCTTGAAACTGCAGTCAATTTGCTGAGTCATGCAAGGCGTGAACTTTCATTTCCACCTGTCATTTCCATTTGATATTTGGGGCCAAGGAAGGAACATGTTTGTTAGATGAAAAGACTCTTTCACAAACATCCTACTCATCAAAATCAGGGTCACTGGGTCTTACCTTTTCCTTACAATCTGCGCTGTAAACTGTAAACGGTCAGGGATATTCAGCATCATGACTCTCGGGCCAAAGGACATCTGACTGATCGTTGTGTCTTTGGTCAATAGATGAGAACCATCTTTCCATTTTCAAGCTTCTGGCTAAAATGCTCTTTTTGTTGTTTTATTTGATAAGATTTGCTATGTGTTTGGGCCCATCCATCTTCCCCCCAGTCTAGACAGATGCCTCAGTATCAGCAAAGAAATAGATAGAGAAAGATAGATAGAGATATTGAATTAATGGTTTTGAATGTCGTTTGGTCAAAATATTCAAATCTGTTTGTTTATATATATACTCATTTCTTTTTTACCTTTTATGTTCTCCCCACTTTTGCCTGGACTTTGTGTGGAGGGACAGAAATGAGATTTCATTTGTGTTTTGATCTCTTACGACCTTAGATTGGCATAAGGGTGAGTAAATGTTGACAGAATTATCCTTTAGTGTGGCCTATGCCTCTAAAACTGTTGATATCTGGCTGTGATGTGAATTGTGTGTACATAAAAATGTAAGAGGACTAATTTAATTTGTTAGCAGTGCATATAGTGTCAAACAGCAGTGGTAACATATTTGGAAAGGGGGCGGTGTTCTTTTCTGGCCACCCTACTGTGCCGTCTCCAGCTCACTTGCCAAGTTCATGGACTGAAGCATAACTCAAGCCAAAGACACATTCTCATTAATTCTGCTCCACTGATGCAGAAAATATTTCATTAACGACTCAGTCAACACAGGTCAATGACAAACCATATTTGGATAGCAGTCGTATTGTTTTTTTGAATGATTGTCTCGTGCAAATGTAGAGGTGCAATGTATTTAATAAATATTGTATGTTTGCAATAATATAAACATACTTGTGTGCAGCATATTGTATTGGGGTGAGCAAGGACAGACACAGATTGTGCTTCAGGACTTTTGTTTTAAACCAGTTGTATTTATGCTTTTTTAAATCGAGATTGATAGTGTAATTGTAATAATAATAATAATAATAGTAATTATAATAATAGCAGCAAAAATATATAATTTACTAAGAAATTATCAAAAAAATATAAAAAAATAAATATTATGCGTGGTTTGTAAGTTTTGTGAAAATAAAAGTAGCTGAAATAAGGCCACACTTAATAGTAATGCAGAGTACTGAGAGTAAACTGAGAGTCTTTTAGGCTAGAATATTTACTTCAGAATGATGTGAAAATCATTCCACTTAATTTTTCAGAGAAAACAATATTGTGTTTAAAATTTTAAAAAGACATGTTTTGAGGCTGAAAGCCAGTATGCGGGGGCGTGAGAGTGCTCATTAATATTCAGTATTTCCCACCTGAAGAGACAAAGACCCCTCCCCTAATGGGCCATTGGTGAGACAGACTGGTAAGGCAGGTAACAAATAATGTGAGGAGATAAAAGTTTTTTCAAATGATTTGTTTTTTTATTTATAACACAGTATAATTAAAATATACATAATAAAGGTCAAAGACACATTATTGATCTAACTACAGAGATGTGAACAGACTTTGAGTCAATCCTGAAAACAGATTCTGTTCAACAAGTGAATCCTCTACATAATATCTGATATTTAAGTGTTTGCTGCTTCTTCTCAAGAAAAATAAAAGCTTGTTTTACCATATACTCTCAGTGTAGTTAAACATCTGTTGTTGGTAACAGCGCTCCTAGGAAAACAGCTCGAAGAGAGGAGACAGGACTCTGTGGTACAGGTGTCTGATCATTAAAAACAAACAACAAAACATCTGTGAGCATACTAATATCAGTATATGTATTAATATACACTCTGTATTATCTTAAAAGAGTAGACAACTCTGTTTCAGGTAGACAACATTAGGGGTTGTGGGGGTGGGGTTTATTGGTTTGTAATCACTGATGGCCAGGATGCCCTGCCACAAGCATCGAGGGTCAGAGTTGGAAAAGTGCTCCACTAGCTTTAATTTGTAGCAGTACTTGGCCTTTTTGATGCCCCTCTTCAGATTTGCCGTGGAAGTGCTGTAGGCCTGTGCATCGCCTGACCTGAAAGCAGTGTTGCGTGCCTTCAGCACCTCGTTTTTCAGCCATGGCTTCTGATTTGGGTATGTGGTGATCTGTTTCTGGGTAGTAACATTGTCTATGGTGGAGTTGATGTTAGTCAGAACAAAGGAAGTGTAATTGTTTATGTCGGTGTGAGAGCAACAGGTGGCCTGGGAAGCAAACATACTCCAGTCTGTGTGTTGAAACCTCTCCTGAAGTGGGTTGTCTGCCCCTGCTGGCCACACTTTGATGGTCCTCACTGATGGCTTTACACGGTTGATGAGGGGGGAGTTCTTGGGGGTGAGGAAAAAAGAAAGGTGATCTGATTATCCCAAGTGGGGGAGGGGGTCACAGCATAGGCTTCAGCATAGAGGGACTTAAATCACTCATACATGGTCCAAAGTATAGTTTCCTCTGATGTGACAGGAAATTTGTTGATGAAATTTGGGGAGCACTGTCTTTAAGTTGGAGTAATTAAAATCCCCTGCAACAATAAGTGCAGCCTCCAAGTGAGCAGTTTGTTGTTTACTAATGACCGCATGAAGTTCGTTCATAGCAAGCTTGGCTTCAGCATCGAGAGGAATTTAAGCGGCAGTTATAATGGTGGATGTAAACTCCAGCAGCAGATAAAACGGTCTACTTTTACCCATAAGAAACTCTAGGTTAGCTGTCATAACTGTTGTTGTACATTAGCAAGGAAAATTCTGGGTAAAAGAACCGGTGATGTGTTAGCGCTATGGGAACGAGATACCAACAATGCCATAAGTCCAAGACCAACATACTGCACTAGAACGTAAGGGGCCGATGATCCAGGGGTCATCCGAATGTCCAAACCATAGCAACGGACAAATGTGGAGGGGGTGGACCATCCCACAGCATGCAGATGTCCTCAACTGGGACACCTGCCAGATAAGCCTTACCCCTTGTGATTTCTGACTCCCTTCAGCGAGGGGAGATCAGAAGAATATAACAGATTGTGATTGTCTTGACAATGCAGCGACTGTCTTTCCATTGAACGGTGAGTGGTAAGCCGATATAGCCGATATAGTACCTTTAAGGTTAAGTGGGATACTTCGAGCCTGCAGATACTCAAGGACTGTCCCAACTGGACAGTCGACAGGGTAATACTGATGAATTCTGCACCATGAAGTGAAGGACTTTCACTTCAGGTAGTACACTTCCTCGTTGAGGGAGCTCTGGATTGAAGAACAGTCTCTACCATATCAGCTGGGAGACTCAACGCCATGAGTTGGGCCATCCCACACTCATAGCGTTCACAACCCTCAGCGGGGGCAAAGTATTGCGCCCCCTGCCTGTGAGAGGAGATCTTTCTGGACGGGAATCTCTCATCCATTTAAGAGATCTATCAGGCTTGAAAATTCTACTTGGCCCGGCCAGAACGGGGCTATTAATAGTAAGCGAACACCGTGTCGGCACACTCTCAAAAGAATTTCCGGGAGCAGAATGATCGGGGGAATTTGTACAGACTTAGCCTCGGCCAGGTCTGTACCATAGCATATAACCCCAGCACTTGAGCTGGAGGAGCTGGAGAGAACTGGAGGAGACATAACACAATCTAATGACTCTCGAAGAGGTTCACCTCTGCTTAATAACTCGTTCTCTGAGTCTGCTTCATCACCTTGAGGTGAAGCATACCATCCGGGCTCATTTGTGGTGAGCGCATCCGTCGCCGACTTTAGCTGGCGACCGGGAGCCTGTTAAACCGGGCCCTGTTTAGAAGCCAAGGGTTTCTTTAATGTCTAAGGCTGGCACACATTGTTTGGAGACCTTTATCATTCCACCTGGATTCCCTTGTAGGGAAACCTCCGTGGTCTTGAGCCACTACTGCAGGGGTCTCGTGTATAGCAGGCGGATAAAATTCCTAAAAGCCCTAAAAACCCACAGTCTCTGAGACTGTATGACAGTGAGTGACCGGCCTTTTCTCACTCTCTTGACTGAATCGAGAACCGAAACTACTTGAGCAGGGAACATCTGCACCTGCATCGTGGTTGAATCCCGTATCATGCCTAAATAAGCGGTCTTCTGACCGGAGAGAGCATACTTTTCTCGGCGTTCAGTCTGAACCCTAGACACTTTACGTGAGTGAAGAGGACATCTTTATGTCTGATCACTTCGTACTACGACTAAGCTAGCATTAGCCAGTCTGTTCTGTAGTTTCGAATGCAAACACACTAAAGCCGCAACGGAGCTAAGGCTGCAGCTACTACTTTCGTAAGCGTCTGAGGCGAAAGTGCTAGCCTAGAGGGAAGAACCCGATATTGGTACACTTTGCCCTTACAAGCAATCCTCAGGAACTTCTTGTGTGAAGGATGAATGGACACATGGAAGTATGCACCTTTCTGGTCCTGACTTGTAACACCACTGCTTGAGTGTGAGCATCTTAAACTTCCGCTAACTGACTGAGTGGTTCAGGTGCCTGAGATCTAAAATGGGCCTTAGCCTTCCATCCTCTTTCGGAACTATGAAGTATCGACTATAAAACCCTGGTTCTCTTTCTCTTAGAATTGGTTCTATGGCTCCTTTTCTTAGAAGGGCTTCTACTTCTTGTTCCATAACCAGACCCTGCTCTGAGCTCACCTCGGTGAGCGTGACGCAGCTAAAGCGGCGGAGGAGGTTGAAACTGAATTCGATAACCTCTCTCTATTGAGCAGGACCCACTGAGAGACATTCGGAAGAGCTTTCCAAGCTGCTAACTTGTCTACTAAGGATCTCAGTCTCCACTACGCCTCGGCGAAAGCGGGACCTGAGTCCCGAGGCTTTAACAATGAAAACCCTCTCCTCGAAGAGGGCTTTCCGGGATCGGAGCAGCCGCAGCATCAGCAGCTCGCAATGGGGGCAGCTTTTATCTGGCCCGGCCAAAGCGTTTGCTGCGTGCTCCGACCCCAAGCAGGCTACACAGAGCGTGTGTGTGTGTGTCTCCACCTGTTATATAGCTCTTACAGGGAGACACACACCATCTAAAAGGCTGTAGCAGAGTTCAGGGCAGGCAGATAACTAGGGATGGGTAGATCAACACCTAGTGTCGACACATGTCTTGAGTTTTCAACACACTACTGCTTCGAAGCAGTGTTCCGGAGCATTACTTGAAATGAAGCTGTCACGTGATCTGTGGAAATGAAGCTTCGCTACCTCACTGACACATCACACCGGGCTCAAACACAAAGTGAGTCGAGTGCGCTGTCCATATCAACATAATTATTATATTCAATGTCATGCCTATTAATTTTATATTTTCTGAGGTATTATTGCTTAAATCACTTAAGTTCCAGCACAGCAGAGCAAGTTATCTTCTTGAATAAAAATCTGTAGTGCATTTTTATTGTTGCATTTGTGCTTTTTAACAGTGTGCATGTTTATGACGTGTTGTCAGGAACAAATTTAAAATTGGTCCAGTGAAAAATCACACAGGCCTAATCAACTGTCATAAAAGGGAAAAGACAGTTAGATGTGATTACACATGAAGAACAGAATGTCTTTCTTGTCATTGTACTGTGCAGAAAAACAATAACATTTGGAAAGCGTATCACTGCACACACAGGCACCACCATCGTTCTAATGACATCTGTTTAATAAATATACAAATAAACCTTAGAATGACATCACAATGAACAAATGACGCAGTTGATGTAGTAATTTTTATTGGCCACCAGATGGCGAAGTAGAGCTCTGTCTCAAAAGCTTCAAAGCATCAGTTGTAAAAGCTTCACTGCTTCAGAAGCTCCGTTCAGCACATCCCTACAGATAACAATCAAAGAAAAGGTAAACAGTCCAAGGTCAATAAACAGGGAATCAATCAGAATATAAATGCTCAAAAATGTAAGGCAGTAGCAAGAAGAAGACTTCACACTGAACTGAACTCAGAGTGCAGTTAAAATACTGTTTTTAATGAGCATCAGAGCGTGATCTCAACAGGTGCACTCGATCAGTCCCAGGTATGAGGCATTATTATTATAATTTGAGTCCGAATGAGGAGTTAGTACTCCGGTGATGGCTCCCTCTGGTGAACGTGATGGAGAAGCCGCGGGTGTAACATGATGTAAATGATAATAATTAATTATTCTCTTTTTTTGCATGGTTGCTACTAGCCTTGTTAGAAGTATTGTGGCCTCTCATACTTAAAGACTGATCAAGCTTTTTTTTTTTTTTTTTTTTTTTATAATTACTAATTCAAGCATATGACATAAACATGGTAAGACAGTTGTGTATTGACTGCGTATTCCCTATGATAATAGTAAAATACAAAAATATGTATAGGCCATCATTTATGATATATCATATACCATACAATGAGTGAATTTTAAAACTCTTTTCGTCTCTCTGGGCTGTAGATGAATAATCTGTCAACTCCCGAGCGTCTAAGAGAGATAAGACAACAAACATCAGCTGACCTCTCTCCAGTTCTTCTCATGTCATACATTGAGGCCATGGCCAGCCATAAACAAAGTCCTGGGGATGATTCTCAACAGCCTAAGGAACACATCAATGAAACTATCACGGTAATAATGTGCCCTTCGACATATAATAAAGAAAGGCACAGCTGCTAATTTTAGTAAGCCTGCATATTTTACACTAAAAAAGTATAAATTAAAAAGCATAACACTCAAAAGAAACACTAAATGAGATAAAAATATTATTTATTGAATTAAACAAATAATAGCAATGAATTATGCAACTGCATTACACCATTTAAATCAATTAGGAAGCTACAAAACATCATTTTAAATTAACTATAAATATATTATCTATGAATTGAAATCATTGGCTTTTTGTTTTGTGTTTTCTGGTAGAACCTGGTTTTTAGTGTGAATAACCTAGTCAAAAAGGATGAAAAGGTGGAATGGGACAAGTTAAATGAAGATTTGAGGAAATATTACGTCACCACACTCCTTCACACAGCAGAGAAGGAAACACTGGCTCTGTCTGCTGGATACACACACACAACGCATATGCAGGTGGATGCTGGTGAAGTAGGTGAGACCTTTTGAAAACATACCCCACCCATCTAACACACTTTATAAAAGTAGGTACAATAATGTACAGTGTTAATATAAGACATTTTAAAATGTATTGTTAAATTTTGTTTTGGATTTTGAATTAAACATTTCATGCATAACGCAACCATAAAAATAATATTTCCAAAAGGGGCTTCATAGCAGTATCATATAAAATTCATATTACAAAAATGTTTGCCATTAATTAAAAGTAATTAAGCCTATATTAATGCCTTATTCTACATGACCTTTTTCTGCATCCATAATTCTAACCTAAACAACTACCTTACTGATAAGCAGCAAATTATGAATTTATAGAGGGAAAAGTCAAATAGTGAATGGTGAATAAGTGTTCTCTATTGTAAAGTGTTACTGAATCATTTTGGGTGCATAATAAAACATTTAAGTGGTTCTTAAAGAGGGCATAACACAAACAGTTTTACCAAATATCATGCTAATCTCAGTTTTACTGCATCTTTCAATGTTTTACCATATTTATAAAATAAAAATACAGCTTTACGATTCTCCCCGTGCCATGTGGGTGGACCTAAAGAGAGATAGCACTTGCAACAATCTCAAAAATGTGTACAAACCTGGAAGTAAGATTTCTGGCACATAAATACTTGATCATATGTCCAAATGTTATTATTTTTTTTAGGTTTGTTTATGCGTAGGATGACATTAGGTTTGTTTATGCGTAGGATGACAGTTATGTGTGTTAACCCTGTTTGTGTTTCTGCATGGTGAGCATGATTTCACCTAATACAAGATGTTCCTGGATCAACATCCTTGTTGATCCTGGAACAACATTTTAATCAAACAATAAGAATTAAGGAATAACTTTTCTGGAAATATCTGTTTTAGGCTTATAATCACAATTAGGTGCTTCTAAACCCTTGGCAATCAGCCATCATTTCCCACAGATTTTAGGCATACATTTTGGGTAGGGGTAGGATTAAGGGTAAGGATTGGGATAAGTTTATAATTTTGGAAAGTAATGTTGATCCAGGATCAACAAAAGATGTTGATCCAGGATCATGTCTTACTTGGATTTCTGCATTGTACTCTAAGGACTAAGGTCTGTGTTAGTCAGTCAAACCTTAACGTTAGTCTTAACGTTTCCTTCTACAAAGCATTTCCCTGTGTTTTTTGCTCTAGTCGTATTTTCTGTGTATTTCTCTCACTTACCAATCTCTGCCTGGTTTTGGATATCTCTCTTTGTCTTTTTCCATTGGATTTTGTTGTTTGCTGATCGCCCAACCTTTGCTACCCATCTGGATTATTCTTGTACTCCTGTCTGCCGTTTTCTGACCCTGCCTGTTGTACCATGTCCTTTAATAAAATGCTTACCAATATAAATAGAGGGTTTTCCATATCCATATCCACAGAGGTTGTCTTTATGGAACCATAAAAAGGCAGATTAAAAACCCACATTTGTAAGAGGGTTAAAGGAAAGGTCAGTAAACTTAAGGGAGAATGTTTTGGAAGAAATTATTTTAACTTCAGCATAACTTATTGTGATACCATTTATTTTAACAAGTTAATGCTAAAAGGTTCTAATCATTGTGATTTTGTTTTTTTTAGAAATGAAATTATACATATTTGAACCCCACCAAGCACACAAGCAACCAGTTTCAACAAACATTCAAGGAAACTCCATTTCGCTGACCCCTAAGAATTCAAAAGATGGAAACAGCATCGGCGCTGTAGGCAGCACCTCCATTGTTTTTCTCATTTATAATAATATTGGGGATCTTTTAAAGCCCAAAGATGACCCTGGTGTGGCCGATTACTCTCGCTATGCAGCAGCGGGTGAAATTACAGTTAACTCACCAGTAATAGCAGCAGCCATCAACTCAAAGACATTTGCACTGAAGAATGTGACCTTCACTCTCAAACACACACAGGTGCAGTTTGATTGATTTATTAATTAATTTGAAATAGTTGTGGGTGTGGATGCAATTGTAATTTAATGTACTGAATGAGATTTGCTTTTTCATAAAGGAGATTGATCCTGCCTTTGATGCGACTAATTGTGCATTTTGGGAGTATTCCCAGAGCATGATGGGACACTGGAGTTTGGACGGCTGTTTACGCACTCATGTGAATGCCACACATACTACATGTTCCTGTAATCACCTGACACACTTTGCTATTCTCATGTCTTCTGCTCAAGCCAATGTAAGTCTGAACTACTGCTGCCCCCTAATGGTCCCTTCGAAAAATACAGTGTTCCCAAATGTACTGTAGTTGCCAGTTGATTTTGATATTTAATGCATGATACCAAAATCAACTACAGATTTTCAAATATTTTTTTATTTTTTTTATTTTTTAAGAAATGTCAGAAAGTAACAACAAAGACTTTTACATTCTTACAAGAACATGTGTTTTAAAGAGGTCATGGACTGATTTTTTGTTATTTTATACTGTTCTGTATTTTGTTTTTTGTTTTGTTTTTTGTTCCTGTTTTTAACCCACCTAATCAGAAAGTTCTATTTGAATAGACTTGGTAGAATGTAGACTCAAAATTAAAACCCTATGATTGGTTGACATTTATGTTTGATAGCCTACATCCTTCACAGATAGATGCAGCTGTCAGTTAGGTTAAAAAGCATCAATACTCAGTACATGTCAAGTAAAATTATCTGTAATAACAGAAAACTTTCTGAAAGTCTTTTGTCTAATTGTCTTGTTTTTAAAGGAATCTGAGGTAAAATTAAGTGAACAAAGAACGTCTTGGTTACGTATGTAACCCTCGTTCCTTGATGGAGGGAACAGAGGCGTTATCTTGTGATGACAGACTGGGGTTCATACTTGGGAGCCCAGATTCGCTCCGATTGTGAGAAAACGCCAATCATAATTGGTTAGTGGAATTTGCTTCCTGGGCCACTCCCCGCCAGTCGGGTATAAATAGGGCAACAGGTGCAACCACTTAACAGGTATTGCTGAGGAGCTGAGAGCCAGGTCCCTGGGCCCCCAGCGATGGGTCGAGATTGTGGCAAGGGGACATAATTCCCTCCATCAGGGAATGAGGGTTACATACGTAACCAAAACATTCACTGTTTGTCAGTCACTACCAGTAATGTCGTGACGATAGACTGGGGTCCATATGGAAAGCACCACAACCTGAACCCCGTCACAACCAACGGCACTGCAAAAGTGCAGGCAAGCGTGTCAACATTTGCTGTGCAAGGTTGTAACCTTCTCAACGCCCCAGCGCAAATTCGCTTACCGTGGCGCCTGTGGGGACCAAAAGTGAGTACATTGCGGCTGGAGAAGCCAACTGTTAGTTCCTGAAATAGAGACAGACTCTAGGGAAGGGATTTCAACCTTCGAGAGGACTGCTTCAGATCCTCTTGTTTGTTGGTACAGTTTGGCGGAACGAAGGGGAAGCGAGCCTTCCACATCCTACCCGCAGGGAGGTAATATGTGGGAAACTAACATGGACTGACCCAGGTCTGGGGAAGTGCACATATGAAGTAGGTCTCTGGGTCAGGTTCCACCCAGAAAAAAGACTTGACAAGGGAAAAAACGACTTGACAGCAGAGACAGGCCCATGGAAGACACCAGTTTACCAAGGGAAACTTTACCGTGGAGTATGAGATTACCCGCGGGAATCAGGCATGTGGAAACCTAGCCCAGTACAGGGGCTGACCAATCGTGCAAGCTGACACCTGATACTGGGCCTGCCAATGGCGCTGGAGGATGTTCAACCAGGGTTTGCACTAGTAAACACGACTGGGAGGATATAAGCACCCTCATCCCCATGTGAGGGGGAATGGCGCAGCAAGCAGGACACCGGCCATAGTGATCTAACTGTTTTGCAACACAGAGGAAGAGACTGGCACAACCAGAAGGTTGTATACCGTGCGAAGGTATTCGGTGTCACCCAGCCTGCAGCTTGACAAATGTCTGCCAGAGAGGCTCCATGTGCACACGGCTCGTCCTGGGCCTGGTACGCCAAGAGAATGGCATCCACTTTCCAGTGGGCCAACCTCTGCTTGGAGACAGCCTTGCCTTTCTGCTGACCTCTGTAACAGACAAACAGCTGCTCAGAGCTTCTGAAGCTTTGGGTGAGGTCCACATACAAGCGCAATGCTCTGACGGGACACAGCACGACGAGATTATGCTTCCCTAGGTACCGTGCATTCGTGCCGAGGGTCCCCTCAGTGTGGGAATAAAACAACTGTTAGTGGAAGGACGCGCAGGAGGCAAACAGGTCCACCTGTGCATTCCTAAATTGATTCCAGATCAGCTGAACCATCTTGTGGGGGAGACGCCACTCCACGGAAAACATGAGCTGTCGTGAGAGCACGTCTGCCGCATGATTGAGCTCTCCCGGAATGCGGACAGCACGCATTGATTTGAACTGGCGCTGGCTCCAGAGGAGGAGATGGTTGAGACATGCAACGTGATCATAGCCCCCTATGGAGGTTGATGTATGCCACAGTCGCAGTGTTGTCTGTGCGGACCAACACGTGCTTGCCGTGCAGCAGCGGCCGGAATCGCCGCAGGGCTAAGTGCACTGCCATCAGCTCGAGGCAATTGATATGCCAAAGCAGATGCGGCCTCGACATTGTCCTTGAACATTGTGGACCTGCATGATGGCCATAGCGTGTAGAGCCGAGGCAGCCTGCCAGATGTATTGTAGGCTGTGGCGCCTGTCGTAGCTCTACAAGGTCTGGACGGGAGGCACGGGCGATCCTTCCAGGTGGCGGCATTCTGCGGGCACAAATGCACCACAAGCGCTCGCTCAACCTGGGGAATGCCCACGTAACCCTTGGCTGCCACAAGATGAGTGGTTTTGGGCTGTAAAAAGTGCCTTCCACGACCTGTGTTCACCTCTACCTAAACTAAATGACTACCCAGCAAATTAGGAATTTATTGACAGAAAAGTCGTAGTTAATAGTGAATAAGTTCTCCCCATTCTAAAGTGTTACCAAATCATTTTGGGTTCCTTAAAGAACCTTTCAGTGGTTCTTAAACAAACCTTTTTTTCATAGTCTGAAGAACTTTTTTAAAATCCGAACATCCCTTTTCCAATATAAATTGAGGTCCATCCGTATGCAACCTAATCTATAGAGGTTAAGTGTTATTCATGGGACCACATAGATGCCAATCAAGAACCCATATTTGTAAGTGGGTAGGGTTAAAGGAAATGTCAGTAAACGTAAAGAATAACATGTGTTGGCCTCTCATTGTTTACACTACATAATTTTTTTCTAAACTCTGGTCCTAGGCGGCCCCTACACTGCACATTTTGTGTGTTTCCGTAATCAAACACACCTAAATTAAATCATAAACTTAGAAGAAACTCCTTGATATGAAATGGGTAAGTAAGATAAGGGAGATAAACAAAATGTTCAGTGTTGGGGGCGCCCAGGACATTTTACTACCTATCATTCTGGCAGACTAGCTTCAGTATAAGCTATTTTTAAACTTATGACAATGTTTTGAGATCTGAGACATACAGGATGTTTTTATAATACAATGGCCTCTTATGTCAAAAGATCAAGATAACTTTCATTACTCAGTTCATGACCCCTCAATATAACACTGTTCTTTTCTCTTTTTTTTTTTAATCAAAGAATCCCCTATTTCTAAATATTTTTTAAAGAGTCTTGCAAATAAAAATAACAAATAAAAAATTTACTTAAAAAAAAGGTAATTTTGTAAATGTTGCCTGTCCCTGTTCTGTTTAATGCAGTTGCTTGCGCACTATAATGTTCTGACGAGAATAACGCAGCTGGGAATGGTGATCTCCATCATCTGCCTGTCCATGTGTATCTTCACCTTCTGGTTCTTTAGAGACATCCAGAACACCAGAACCACGATCCACAAGAACCTTTGCTGCAGCCTCTTCATGGCCCAGTTCATCTTCCTCATTGGAATTAACAAGATCGCACATAAGGTTTACTAATTGCACTTTAATAATGTGTCAGATGGAGAATTGGAGCCAGATTTACTAAACAGGTCAAATTAGCACAGTTCCAAAATAACGCCAATAGACGTAGAAATGTTGTGGGTAAATACAGACACACCACCTTATTTACATATTGATCAATGCAATATACCAAGAGCAGCAAATCAGGGTAGTCGCAAATAAAGAATAAAGAAATAAAGAAGCCACAGTATGTAAAGAAAAATCTCTCCAGGTTATGAATATAACCATGGTTCCTTGAGGGAATGAGATACTGCGTCATAGTGCTTTGGGGACGCCCCTGCATGACCATGCTCTGAATCTGCTGTAGAATCTGTCTAATGGAAGCGTGCAACATTATAGGCGAGTGACGTCAGAGACCAGGAAGCATAAAGGCACGTGCGGCAAAGCTGGCGTCAGCTTCATAGTCATAAGGAACTGTGCTGGCAGGGATGTCGGAAGTATGGCAATGAGACGCAGCATCTCGTTCCTTTTCGAGAACTTTGAGCTGCGTCATAACGCTTTGGGAATGAGATACCCACGCTGCCAGAGTTCCAAGTCCCTGCCCTGTGTCTATGTCTCAACACACACTACTAGAATGAGAGGACTGATGAGCCTGGAGTCATGCCAATGTCCAGGCTGTAGAACCGTACGAAGGTAGAGGGGGTGGACCAACCATTGCAGATGTCCGAAACTGGCAGAATAGGCCTTTGAAGCCACCATACCCCTTGTGGAGTGAGCTTCCTATATGCAAAGGGAGATTAGAGGACTCATAACAACTCATGATTCTCTAGACAATCCACCGACTGATGGTCTGCTTAATAACAGGCTGACCTCTCCTAGGTGGACCAACGCACATCAGCAATTGGTCTGATTTTCCGCCTTGTGAACTTACACTCATACGATTCAGTTTCTTCTGGTCAGGATCCCGAAAGGGAGGAGGAAAAAATGCCTGTAGCTCGATCAGCCGTGGTGCAATGTTAGTAAGGACCTTCGCTGTGTAACCCCGCTCAAGGGTACAGAAAAACCTTCGCCAGTCGAAATAAGTTGGGGCCACTTAAAGGGCCTGAAGGTCTCCTACTCTTTTAAGAAAAGTGATCACTAACAAGAACGTAGTGTTGAGAGTGAGACGGCGATCAAAAATCTCTTCTATGGGCTCGAAGGGCGGACTGCACAGAGCCTCTAGGACCACAGTCAGGTCCCCACGTGGGGAAACAAGAACGTACTGGCGGTCTCAACTTTAACACACCGCGGAGGATGCGTACTATCAGGGGGTGTCTACCAACTTACTTGCCATCAGACCATGAGTGGTAGGCTGATAAGGCCGTCACATTCACCTTCAATGTGGCGTGGGATACCACTGCAGAAAATCCAGCCTGCAAATAGTCAAGTCAAGTCACTTTTATTTATATAGCGCTTTTAACAATACAGATTGTAGCAAAGCACTGAACATTATCA